>VCRD01001005.1:152984-179553 GCA_006783055.1 Trinorchestia longiramus | reverse complement strand
CAGTCCAAGGCAATGTACGGAGACCGGTCTAGTGTATATAAAGATAACTTTTGAATACAGGTATTTTGAAAACAGTTGCAATTTATAAGCGTATCTCTAAACATTTATATCATTCGTTTTTGGTTCTCAATTAAATCTCACTGCAGTACTAATAGATGGACCTCATCATATTGGAAGCAAGTGTATTCTGCAACAAACACTTGCCATTAATTGCAAATTGATCATTAATTTACCACCATTAATCGCTAGAAACGGCCATCTCGTGCTCGTTCAGTCATTAAAAATTGAAGCACTTTCCTTGCTCCACAGCGCTGTGCTAAATCACAATGATTGACTTCGATGAAGTCAATTATGGTCTTTAACCTTTGTTGAAAATTTCACAGCGAAATAATATTTATGCATCTTGGGAAATCGTTACACGCATAACTGGAAATGTTTTAAACCTGTAAAAGAGGTAAACGATATTTTCTAATAAAGAAAACGTAATCGAAACGCATTCATTTATTTTGGTAGCATGAATGCGGTTCAGAAGCTCTGTAGCAGTTTTGTTTTGCGAATGCTTCCTAAAAAAATGGACCCAATAAGATGAGTAAACTCAGCCAATAACTAGAAGACTACAAGACTTTCCTAAAATTTCATATAAAAAATCCTCATGTTAGTTGACATAGAGAAGCTCGGCCTTCACAACACATTCATTATCATACACCTCATGAAGCTATAGGTCACTTCAAAGTCGGAGTGCTCTTCGCTGAAATGGAGGCCCATCTTCTAAGAGGCAGGTCTGTTCGTGTGACCAATGGCCGCACAGATGGTCGAGAATCACCCCTGCCCAATACCATTGCACGGGAACGCCTTCGACCGTCAAATGATCAAGCCATCCCAAATTGCCAAAGTTTAAATGAGTTTATGAACGGAGATCTGCAGTAATAAGGAAGGAATGTGCATCACTTTCTTGAAGTTAGAGTTTGCTCTCGGCCTGCATTTGATACGCTACCACAAGCTTACTTCCTTCTACTCACTCGTTCACCTTGAGGAAAGAATCTAACATTTAGGAGCATAACATTTCTTCTTAATCACAAATACAGCTTCATATTCCTCCATTAAAAAAATAAGAGCTTTTTGCCAGATTTGAGAAATTTTTGGAACCTCGCTCGACTAAAGCTATCTTCGTAGTCATCGTTTGAGTATTCGTTTATACCCTTAATTCTCGTATAATGACTATTTCAAGCATGCAAGATATTCTCTTTGCTTGAAGGAGTAAAGTTTTCCGTAGCATATTTTTCTACGATGTTTTGTACATTTAATTATACAGATTGTACCAGTTTCTACTGATTCTGGAAGGTCGATCCCCAATTAGAATTATGTGTGCTTTCGTGACGCCCTCTTTCCTAAAACAAAACAAAAATATTGCGTATTCCTATAGAAAATAGAGTACTGTAAAATAAATAAAAACTTCAGAATTTCATAGAATAGTTCCCATGTCACTCCGTTTTGGAGCCTTCCCTACAAAAGGTGAATACGGTATATACACACATCTGCATATACTCGTACGCTAAGTAACGCCTCTGTACAGGAGAATGGTCGATCACAAAGAATAAGTAACATATTTCAGAACCCATTTTCAGGAGAAGCCAGCCAGATTCAGGTCTAAGAAAAAGGTCTCCTTCCACAAACAAGAAGCTTCTTGCTCTTTGCACATCACGCCAGCGTTCTTTTAGATAAGTGGGGAAAAAGGGGGCATCTTAGTGAAAAGCTTGAATGCATGGTACGACGAAACTAAGCACTGCATAGTAAGTAAAATTGGATTTAGAACACATTTTATTCAAGTACTTTTTTTCATTTTTTCGAAATGATTGCGATTTCAGGGGTAAATAAGGTATTTTTTGCATTTTCGACCCAAATCGATTTCCTCTTACCGTTTTCATGTTAAAAAAATTAAATAGAGTTTTGGAAAGAGAAAATCAATATCTACAAACGATCGTGCCCCTTTTTTGCCACCATAAGATTCACAACTCAAAAACCGAAAGTCGAAAATTTTTACCATTTTCACTAAGATGCTCTCCTTATAGTGTTTTCCATATTCTTTAGCCATTGAGATGAAAATGAAGCCAGAGTGAATTTAAATAAAAGCCATTGGCTGTGACGAAAGGTGAAGAGCATTCCCATGTATCACAATAAGGCCTCCTAGTAAGCACCCTCTGATGACCATTCCGCCATATTGCGATATTTCGCTGGTCAGGTTGAAAAGGAAGAGGAAGAAAAATAAAAGTCGAATGAACTCAGTAAAAAGAACTATAATAGTAGCAGAAAAAATAAAGCCTCTCTTTCTTTTCTAAAATTTGTAGCAGTACAATTACTCTGGCGCAATAAATGGAGCAAAAGGAGGCACATGTAGCTCTAACAACGCGCGTTCCTTGCGTTCGTTAGAAAATCAGCCAAGGTACATCAACACCGTGACGTTAACTAACATTATTCTTCGTGGCCTAGAAGTTGGGAAAGTCTGTAGTGTTCAACGTGTCAACTCGTATAAGAATTCAATTCTGCATAGCTAAATAAATGCTTGTCTACACATGCAAAGTCGTGTGATGTGTTCAAGTCTGGTACGTTATTTCATCAAGAACTAGATTTTGGGACCGAGAACACAGGGAAACGTGCTTCGTAATGCAACACTCATTCCTCTTGTCAAACCGGTAATCCCACAAGTAATTAAAAAATGCATTAGTAGAGCATTATTTCCCTTATTGGAACTTCAATATGTCGCCCAAAAACAAAGCGAATAAGTACAAAAAAAAACGAAGAAATATAGGTTACGCTATACTCAAACCCGTGCAAATTTTACAAATAAATAAATAATAATAAATACAAATTTTCCCTGTGGAATGAAAAGCGAACACGAAGTCGGCATGATGAAATTCTTATCGCCGACGTAAACGCAGTCAATGTAGAGGAAACCTTGCCGTGTGAAATGGAAGCTCTTGTGTAACACAAGCTCGACTTTCAGGAAGATCATAAGACCAAATTCCACCACTAAAAGCCAGCGTCTGTCACAGCATGACCTACCGTCCACAAACTCGAAAATCTCATTTCACTTGCGTGAAGAAAGGACTGAAAGAGTTCTTGGATTTGAACCTTGAGGATATTTTGGTTTCAGTTGTTGCTACTGCAAGACAAAACTTTAAAGACGCTGTGTTTATGTACTAACCAGTATCATGAGTGAACTGGCCATAAAGGCAGTATCTTATTACTTTTTTGATCTTTGATCTAATAGTCCATCATAGCTGCCAATCTCTACGCACAAACTATACAGCAAGCTTGAAAAACTACCGTATGGGTGGACTATACTATAAGTGGTAGTTTGGACAAAAAAATTAGACCTTCCGGCCCAAAGGGCTGAGCTTAGAAAAGGTGTCAAATGGGGTTTTCATGGAGTTAAACTGTAGGCCAATAGTAATGATTAAGGGGATGTAAGAAGACAACATTTCTACTGCGAAATATTACAATAAAAATGCAAATAACGCTTTTGAATTCAAGATTGAAAGTTTTAGACAGTAGGTAATATTTCTTTAATCGGGGCGCAACCCGCCAAAACGACTTGTGTAGGTATTAGCATTTGTCACTTACGG
This sequence comes from Trinorchestia longiramus, assembly GCA_006783055.1. NCBI lineage: Eukaryota > Metazoa > Arthropoda > Malacostraca > Amphipoda > Talitridae > Trinorchestia > Trinorchestia longiramus. Next base: position 175,930 of record VCRD01001005.1, on the reverse strand, counting down.
CCGTCAAAAGCAATTCTTTAGAGAATTTGCATTTTGGCAAATCTGTATGTGAAACATTAAACATTGAAATGAATTAACGTGACCTAATCATTCACTTCATGGATGAGAGAAATTTTCTGGATATTTCATCCGTTGTGGTGAGGTGCAAAATTTTTTATTGACAAGCCTCATGTTGGAAACGTGTGACCTGATTTTCAAGAAGGAATTGTCTAGAAAACTCATCGGGGAATAGGAGTTTGACACAAATTGGAAATGGGGTGCATAAATATCTTCCCATTGAACACATATTTACGATGTACCAATTATTTTCAGAGTAAGCCTTCTTTCACTTCCAGGTGAGTGTTTTACGTGCATATCCGGGACGCGCTTCCTGTGGGTCAAACCCGCTCGTGTATCCTCTACGTGGTCCAGTACGTACACCTATGCCTGCATGTCAGACTGCACAGATTCCATTGTTGATGTCTGTTGACACAACACTGAGGACATCTAAGAGTGCATGAGCTGTAGGAGCAGCTACAGCACAAAAATAGTTTCACAGTAGACGCTACCTTACGTTAAGGTGGTATTAGAGCAGCAACCTATAATTCGGTAATTTTTTGTTCATTGAAATGACAGCGATGTTTCTGAATTTTGATGTGTTCGCTGTCCACCAAGAGATCAAAAACTTGGTGGTTTTAGTGAAAATGTCATATTATACGAAGTGATGCGTGTTCAAATTCTGGTGTAGTTGTGATATACTCGTAGTTACACATCTGATTTCTTTGCCAATCTTTCCAGTGGTAGCAAATGGGGCCAAATTTTAGTATTTCCTGTCACTGGTAAAATAAAGTTTAAATAGATTTCTGTACATTTTTGATATCTTTTTTAGAGGCCAAAACTATTTCACGTCATTTCTTATTCTTTATTGTATGTGTGGAACTTTATATCCCTTTCAAGGGATTATATCATGTTGAGTTAGTCAGTCAAGGTACCTAATTTTTTCTGAATCTTATTACACACTGCCCTAATTACATCATTGTCCTTGATATTCAAATCAACTTGACACGCAAAATTCAAGAAAATACATAAATCGAAGCTGCTGCACATAGCCAGTGCTGGACATTAGATTTCACTAGAGCTGAACACACAGTGATGAAAGTGGAAGTTAGAAGGAAAGGAACTACGTCGTCGACGAGAAGCTCTTCAGAAAAAAACGAGAAGCACCGTAGATTTATCTCGATAAAACTTTTCTCTGGTGCTTCAGCCTCCACGGAGACAGACGGCGCTGCTTCAGGACTTCGTGCCGGAGAACAGCTGGTAGGGGACAGAACCACGAAAAACTGTTTTTGCCAATTTGCGAAGCTGAGATAGAATTTCCAAGGCAATCGCAGAGTGTCCAGTAGATGGTTATAGAATAATGAGGCAGTCAGCCAGTTGCAGGGTAATGACAAACGATCGAAAAACCTGTTTAAGGGACGGGAACAAATCTTCAACCAATAGGTACAATAATAAAAATATGCCTTCACATTCACCTAGCATGAGGAGAGTAGCCACTTTTTGAAGGAGTAGAATACTTCGTAGAAAAGGTATTCCAGTTTTCTCCTTCTCGAGGTCTAGACATCGTTACGAAAGTAGTGCAAAATTTACTACCCTTTACCAACAGGATAGAATGGATGGAATAAATGAGCAAACACTAATTATTATACACGTGAGTGTGTAACTCGGTCACCATACCGTGTCTCGCTTTCATCATTCACTCGCAAGAGGAGAAAAATGCAAGAGAATATAGCACCCGCATTTCCAACCAATACGCAGTTATAGAATGACACCGCCAGGGCATTTTATTTGAGGAAAAGAAGCGTCATAATGGATTCAGAATATTACTGAAGCTAGCCATGAATGTGTTTTGAAATAACAGAAAAACTTTTGGACCACATTATTAAATTTCATAGGGAATGACATGCATTTTTCCCACAACATAGAACTAATATCCATTGAAAGTAGCGGTCCTTTTTGCAAATATATAGCCTTTAATGCAGAATCGAGGTTTCCAGACGCTGTTCGCCAGCAAAGGTCGCAGTGACTCGAGCCGAACAGTAAACTGATTCTCCAAGTCGTCTAGGTGCACTGGCGCAGCAGATAGGCACGAGCCGTGTTCTGCCACCCAGGCTTCTTTCTGATAAAACACGAATGACGAGCGCAGCTCTGGGGAATGCATAGGGACAGACGAGCCTCGAGTAAGCGAATGCTGGCCAGAATATTGTGAGTTTCTTTACGTAGCTTGGTGGGAAGTCGGTTGTGTTCACACTTCATAGTAAGGATTCCTATACAAGATAGAGATATGAATATTAAAAGCAACTAATTTTAATCAGATTTCATGTTTTCTAGCCTGTATAATTTCATGCTTGATAGTGAATTAACATTTAATGACACAATCAATGAATATATTCGCATCAAATACTTACGTGTAAGAAATGTTTTTAAATTATCTTCTACACCATAACTATGACAGAAGCGAAGTATTTATATAAAATAAAATTTGAATAACATTCATTCGTTTCATAACGATCATGTGACAGGAGTTTCAGTTATTTGAGGTCATTCGAGTGAAGCTCATGCATTATCCTACAAAAAAAGCTCTCGCAGTCACCGTGCGGACAAAGTTTGAAACATTTACCTGGAGCAAGAATTAATTACAGAAGTTATAAAGCATAAGCATTAAAAAAGCCTCGATCAATCTATTATTATTTTGTTGCGAACACTCGTTATTTGCTAGAGTAATATTTCCTCTGTTCAATAATAACACCAGAACGCATTTCCTCGTCTGAATTCAGATGTACCACGCTTCATTCGAATCTCTATTTAAATAGGAAAATATTGTCCGGAAATAACGATATTTGTCTCGTCCTTAAGAATTGTATAGTTTCAAAAATCACTATCAACGAATCAAAACTTAAACGTAATTTTGAAAGTTTTCCCCATTACCACGTAATTTTTCATAACTTGCTTAAAAAACTTGAGCACTATAGCAAAATTTCTACACTTTATTGTTTAAAAAACTCCTCACTCACCTGAAACAATTAGTTTTTCAGCAACTGAAGCAAGTCAAAGGAAATAGTTATTAAGCAATTGTTGTGTAGCAGTGCCGAGTGGTTCACATCAAAAGATCGAAGAGAATAAAAGCACGACAAAATGTTAAAGCTGTGGAATTAACAGTAATATAAGTTGTGATCGTGATGAAGTTTGTGCATTGTCGTCATTCAGTTGTTCCAAACCAAATCAATCCAAGTCGTGCAGACCCAATGTAGGATTAACCAAGACGTTCATAAGTGTAAAACTGATTGAAACAAAGGAAAATACTGCATGGGAAGACGGAAACTGTCGCCACTGGCACACCTGATGCAACTCGAGAGGGTCACAAGCTAGGGAGCTCAGTCATGTTCTGAAGTGAAGAACGCACCAGCCTCTTAGGATGACTAAGGCGGTCAGATGACCAGCTTCAGGCTTGAGTAACCTGGCAACTGTACTGAGCCACATCGAGCAGAACGTTAGTTTGTCCTTTTTAGGATCAATCTAAAAATAATTATATAAACTATGTGTTTTTCGCTAGTGAATAACTGAATTAGGCTCACGGACGGTATTTTGTTCCATCAGGAGCATTACTGATTTTTTTGCTTGAATATAAAATGCACGACACATACATTGAAACAATTTTAGAGTTCATTGTTTATTTTAAAATAGCTTTTAGTTGTGTCCATTTAAAAACCTGAAGACTGGGATGTGTGATTCCTTGTGAACGTTCAAATTCCTACATCATTTTCTCAACAAATGTCGTACCGGAAGTTACGCTAATTGTGCTTCACGGGAGATTTAAATTCTTAAAACAACACTTTTGAATGACATCAAACAAAATTATGAGCTCTGTAGCGTGGAACATTAACACAGCAATCGCTCACTATTAAAACGTAGAATAAAAATCATTACCACCGGTAAAAAGGAAGTGAAGGGAAACCAAGGATAGACATCACGAAGATGGTCCATAAAAATAATTTTGGTGCATAATCACAGAAGATCTCGTGGGCAACGTACACTCGGGGGAATCAACAGACGCGTTCGAATACAAATTTTGCTTATGGAATAAAAAGCGAATATGCAGTCGGCATGATGAAGGGCTTATCTTCAATGTAAACGCATTCAATGTAGAGGACACCCTGCCGTGCAAAATGGAAACTCTTGTGTAACAGAAGCTCGACTTTCAGGAAGATGAAAGGACCAAATTCCATCGCTAAAAGCCGGCGTCTGTCACGGCATGCGCTGCTGTCCACAAACTCGAAAATCTCATTTCACTTGCGTGAATGAAGGACTGAACGAGTTTATGGATTTATATCTCGAGGAGATTTTGGCTTCAGCTGTTGCTACTGCAAAACAAAACTTTAAAGACACCGTGTTCATGTACTAACTAGGAGTCTCCTTGAACATTCCAGAGAAAAACCAAGAGAGCTGTGCAAGTATACTGCACTTTGGTATAAATATATACGAGTACCTTCGTTTTATGAATTAAATATAACAGGTTTCATAAATAGTTATTTACGAGCTTCTCATATCTCAAAGGACAGTGTGGAATGATGCCTCCTAAAAACAACGAATAGTTTTTTTAAAAATCGATGCATTTGAAGTGGAAACATTCCATCAAAAACCCAAGAAAGTTACTGAAACCGAATGACAGCATGAGCTCCATAATAAATTCGTTTAGAGTAAATGATACGAAATAATTATGTTCTCAGCTTCAAATTACTTCTTCGATAGTCCATGGCCGAAATTTCCCATTTCCGAGATATCGTCCTCAGCTTATTATGAATGAACAGAAGCGGTTTGTGAATAACGAGAATGAGAAACCTTGTGACTGTGAGCCTCACAGAGCAGAATAAAGCGCGATGGAGGTAATCATTTCTAAATTTAAAGAAAATTTAATATTGATAAGCTGTCACTTATACCTCCCTGTAGAGGTCGTCGGAGTTTTCATAGAGGAAGTTTAGTGTCAACACATTTCCTGCGAAGTGTCCCACCGATGGGCCATTTAGGTTAGGTGCTGTAATTTATTTCAGAGCCATCTAGTGACTACGTGAACAGAGTAAACATTTGCACCGGCTAGGCAACCGCGGGAAACGCGTTAAAAAGCATGCCATTTCAATGAATGCAGACAGATTGCTCGTGTGCGTGTTGCATCAAAGACAGCTCCTCGTTGTCAGCTGCACTTCCAATAATACCAATATTATCGTACTGAATCATACTTCTAGTTTCTAATTATCGTTCAGTTTGTTTGAACAAATAAATTAAAAACTATTTGCCTAAAAATATTTTGGGAGAACATATAACAGGTATTTCCTGTAATATACTTGTGTGCCGCTAGTTATTTCGCGCGAGATTGCTGAAGTCACACGTGTGACAGTCAACGCCTGAGGGGCTGCAGTTCTACTGTTCCTGTGGACGAGCCGCCACTGACGAGGAATCTAATCTCTAGGATGACTAGGGGTCTCTGACTAAGATGACAGGTAAATTACATCATCCAGATATATTTCGATTATGCGGTTGTCTCAAAGGCAGTTCATCATCATTAGCTTAAATGCAAGTTAAAAACGAAAGTGGCAGATGGTCAGTTCGAGTAAAATCAATTCCATTAACATTCGCCACTATTACGTCTAGCAAACCACACTATTGACTGAAACGTATCCAAAATAATTACAACCGCCAAAATATATTTTGCAGTTCCTACAACATGTACTTCAGTTTCATGTCTAATTTTAAACTTCGTATGTTTAGATAAATACACTTGGTAAGAACGATACTTCGCCTTCAAGCAGAGCAAAGTGTTGAGAAGAAACTTCGAGGCTGAGTGCTAATCAATTTCAAATCCTAAATAAGAACTCAGTAGCTACAAACCAAAGGCTCAAATTGTGGCAGCACATTTTTTAGCAGTCTCTGTATACGCTCTATTAACTCATGGCAATATCAGTAGGCAAGGTTTTAAATATTTTAGCGGTTTTATTAGACAGTGTATCGATGACTAATGATCGAGCCCTCCACTCATGACTCCTAGATAATTGCTCAACGTTATTCTCACGCCAAAAGAACATTAATATTACTTTAAATTAAAACCCTGAAAGTGAACATGCAAACAGGGCTGCGAGTATAACTCGACAAGACAAGACTGTCACTGTCAGGCGTCCGTGTTCACTCAAGTTTACCCAGACCAGCTCTGCTAGCCCAGCTGAACTCTTATCCAGTAAGCTAAGCGTTAATTGTCTGCATTAAAATGGCATCTTGTTAATATGCTAGCAACACAATTGTCCCTTACTTGTAACAAGAGTTTAGGAAGCTAAGCGTTATTACCTGCATTAGTAGGTGAAGCGGGCCGCTCACCTTCAGTTTGCGCGACTTCTTGCGGCGACAGACGCAGTCTTTGAAGAGAGGCATCTTGGTTCTCGATGGGGGATCTTCTGAGAGTAATAAGGCGGGAGTCTTGACAGCCTTGTGGGATCTGTATGTGTGAGGGTTTTAATCCAAGCTACTCACTCTGTTAAGCTCGTGTGTTGATCCTCCGAGTCTCAACGTAATCTCATGGTGGTTTTAGGGGAAGTCAAAACGGGTGAAGGTCTTGAACGAGTTCGTAGGAACGTTACTATGTAGAGAAGCGTTTTATATGAGCAGCGAGTTCATAACAGGTACCTAATATAGACTTTTGAAGGAGGGAGAATCTTAATTAGGGAAGTTCTAATGTGAAAAGTTTTAAAAGTGTAATGAATCTCCGTAGATTTATAAAATGTTTGTGGTGCAGAATATTTATAAATAGCTAGCCTTGTTACCATTGTATGGATGAGTACTCGAATGGTTCTATTTTGAAAGACGATCTAATAACCGATAATCTTGAGTTGCCAATAATCCTGATGTGTGTGTGTGGCGTATAATGGACAAATGCCCATCTCGAGACCTGCCCTTCTAAAGCCAAAGAAAGAAATGAGCCCTTCAATACAAGGTTTTCTCAAAACTTCAGAGCGACTTGAGAGCTAGGAGATGTCAGGTAGAGGAGAAAATAAGGAAAATAAACCTATTGAGTCCGTCTAATAAATACTATGACGAATTTTACTAAAGATAAATTTTATCTGAAACATATGCATATAAGATGGCACGATTCAAAAAAATGTTAGAGAAATTATTTAGAGCAATTTTTTCAACAAAAACTGTCAGCACCATCATCTTATAAAACTACTCGCCAATAATCTAAGTTTCAAACGACTTGAGAAGATTGTGAAATCCATTTAAAGGAGACTTTATATAGTCCAGTCTAGTTCTTTAAATAATAGATAATCAGTATTGTTAGTTGACTGGCGAGTTCAAAACCTTGAATAACCCGGAGTACAAAGAGACAACTAGACAAGAAGAAGAAGAGACTATTCGTACACAGGATGAAGAGCAATTTGAAAGGTGCAGAAATAGAGGGAAGATTAACACGTTGAATGCGATTGTCTAGCCGGTGCAAATCTTTACTTTGTACACACAGTCACTAGAAAGCTTTGAAAAAATTACAGAACCTAACCTGAGTGACCCACCGGTGGGTCGTATCGCACTTAACGTGTTAAGAATCAATTTGTACTTTTGAAGGCGGTGGCAGCAGTTGCTCTTGAACTTTTGTTAGGATTTCCATACGGGCGACAGAAGTTCACGAAAAGTTACAGCTCTTTCAACAAAATTTTTGAACGCTTCCACATTTTGCAACTGTACACATCTTGCCAAAAAACTACTGTTAGAAATAATCATTTCTTGCACTACCACACACACATTTTTTTGTAAAATCTACCACTCGCGTCCACTTGCTTTGGGCGAAACACATTTTCTGCACAAAACAGTCGGATTAATATTTTTCACAGTTGAACAATTAACATCCAGACCTTATTTTACAATGATCGTATTTGGTTGCAATGCACTATTATAACATGGAACATGTTCAGTTCCATATTTAAAAACAAATCATTCAATGACATAATTAAAATGATATCACATCATAATTTCATAAGCGACGTTACATTTTAAAGTGGGTTAGAAACATAAATTACAAACCACTTCGGTACAGTACTGGCTGTACATTAGAACTCGCACGCAACACTTTCATTTGACTCGTGCATTACACATACACAATAGTTTGTCAGCTCGAGTCATGTCTGTGTCTCCTAACATTGTAGCTGTGTAGACAATACACAAAATACATATTCATTTGTATAATTAGATTGTTTTTTTTCTGAGATTTACAAATCACCATCAGAATTTCTCAACTAATATACTTAATAAAATATTGCAATTCCTTTCACCAGCTCCCTCAAAGAAGAATTTGCTTATGAAATCATCAAAATAATTGGATTTCAAGATATTTTCCCTGCTAAATATTCTTGAAAACATGTACAATATTGACGCTGGAAGAAGGATGAAACAAATTAGCTAACTTCCATAACCCTGACCCCAATCCTTATCAAGGAGAAGAAACGTAAAATGAACTAAACGGGGTGAACATTTTTTAAACAATCTAAGTTACATTCCTTAAATGCATTTTTTAAATCAGTTGCTTAACGACATTTATATAATTAAAGCTGTTTAATGTCAAGCATTTATATCAAAACCTTATAAGAGCATTTTATCAGCATAAACGATGCAGTGGCTAACATGAAATTCTTAAACTACAGACTACGTATTGAATTTTATGAATTCAACAAGTCAAAATTCAGTATATGAATTATACCGAAGTAGCTTCTCAGACATTTAATTAAATCCTAACAGATGTAAGTTGATCAACCTCTTAAAGCAATGATCAAAGCATGAACTCGGAGCCATGCTTTTTTCACGGGCTAGATGTCTTTTTTCACGGGCTAAATACCGTTCACAAAGAACGGTAAATTTTGCAGATGTTTGGTGAAGCGACCAAGCCTTTATTGCCAAAGCCTTCTCATTCTGGCAGATTGTTTTGCAACCAAAACACAGCGTCAGATTAGAAGGAGGCTGTTTTGTCCGGTTCTAGAGCCCTAAACGATGGAAGCTTAACAGCCAATTCGCGGACCATTTATTGTTTGCCTCAGACATTCCAGATCGCAGCATCAGTAAACGCCGATATCCTGGAATGAATATGATCACCTTCAGGGAACAATTTTTTGGTTGGTGCTTCGAAGAAAATCACCCGTACATAACAGTAATGATGACATATTTGAAACAAAAATCCACCTGTTTATGTAGGACAGGTTAATTGTTCGATAGTGAATGTAAACGTATGCTCAAATAGTAATGTCTGTACTTCTTGTTTTTGGTTCTCATTAGCAACAATTTATGTACAGAGGTAGAATCCCGTCCTCCAATCAGACGTGCGTCTGGATTGAAGCCTACAAGTAATACCTGAGAGAGCTATCGATAGTACTATCTTGTCAGTTACTCTCTTGTTATATGAGAACATATCCTCATCAGTTTCCTTTTTGAAGTTTCTATAGTATTCTTTCGTTTCCTTTAGGCACCATCGAACCTCAAGCCACTGAGGGTGAAATCAGGAAGCTATTTCGCTGATGACCCATCTTGTTACTATAACCTTAATCAAGAACACAGACTCGGTAGATTCCCTTACACCTGGAGTGGAACACCCCTTCAACATCTGTTTGTTTTGTTGATAGGCTAAAAGGCATCCGGTATGCCATTGGTTTCGTAACAATTATTTAGTTCTCTAATCATTTTTTGTATTTATTAATAGGAATTTAAACTTTTCCGATTGTCATTTTCCTATAGTAGGATAAGCGGCGATGACCTCTGTCGGCAATGGCACCGGGACCTCGGTTACTTTGCGTTGGATGTCCAGAGCTTTAAACAAATAATAAATACTCGTATCAGGGGTAAAGCCGTTACAGTGAACAAGTCAGTCAATGATAGTGGTAATTTTTCACTGGGAGTTTTAGACAAGGGGTGGAATAATTTAGGACTGTAATTGAAGGTGTAGTTGATTCAACCCACATTGCACATTCTCTTTAGCGTCCACGTAAAAAATGTTATTTCCAGTCATTAGATAATCTTGAGTTCAAATCCTTTAACATCGAGCCAGAGAGAGTAAAGAAGGAATTTCTGGCTCAAGTCTGTTTAAAAAAAAAAGAAGAATAATGATTTTATACTTAGAAGAAAATAAGTTATGCGTATATAAACCGTTTTCACCTTCCCGTTTAGTTCTAAAAATACGATAAATTTTTTCATAAATGATCCTACTTCTTGAACTCAAAAAAGTTGTTTATTAAAATAGCTCTGATATAGTATTTCACGAGTTCACACTTTGAGAGTAACTCCAATTATTGAAAAACAACGATTAAGCCTTATTTTGAATATACATACATGAACATCAATTTTGAATTCTAGTAAACAATTTCGATAATATTCTCAGTAGAATCTATAGCAATCAAAACAAAGTGGAAGCCCCAATTATCAGCGCATTGGAGCTCTGAAAGGCGAGCAGATAATAATGTGAATATTGAATTTCATGGGACACTATTCTAATGGATTAAACCTTTTCTTTTACATCTTAAGGCAACGATGGAATACGTATAAAGAGAATATCTACTTCACAACTAAATCAATAAAATTGAGAATAATTAACTTCAAATCTTTTCTATTCTATTTACTCATTTTAGTTATGATCCCAACCCGATTCCTTTCTAGAACATAAGTTTTTCCTCGCAGACTGGCAGAAAATGATTGTATGTAACTGAAGAAGGGCGCATTAATGTATGTGAAACGGCAACAGCAATATTTGGTGACGAAGAATATAGTCTATAAAGCGGATCCTTCTTTGAGTCAGATGATCTGAGTAAAAGTACACACCAAACCGGCACTCCAGAAGTATGACGTGCGTAAACTTTGCACATTGAGGAAATGTATCAAAACTATCAGACATAGCGGGAAAACTCAATGGTTGGAGAGGCGCCAATGAGAGGTTCTCCGCAAGTGGAGGCGACCGCAAGCATGGGACGGCGCCGCTGTGATAGTTGGTCATCAGCACCACAATTGGTCCACTGTATGGTCTTCTTAGTGCCAATTGAAGGCATCGATCAAGTGAACAACTTCAGCCTTCCAGTGAGATCCAGAGTAATGATTTCCAATGAAACGTAATTGCTAGAACCGACAAGAGTAGATCACGCATTTTTTGATTGGAATGAGCTGATGGCGAATGAGGTTTGTGGACCGCAGTTACAATGAGCCGCCATTCATAGCAAAGTAAAGGGGTTGTGAGGCTAATAAAGGTTAACTTTCAATGGGAGAAGTCCTCCTTGTTCGAAATCATGCGTAGTTATCACGTAGCTGGGCGCGTATGATTGACACGAGCTCTCATATCACGGGAGGTACTACGCTATTTGAGTCGGGAGAGTCATCCCTAAGCTAGGGCTTAAATTTATTCATCAAAATACATAAAAGTAATTTTTCTTTCATTACAAAGAGCTTGAAGACCACTTGTTCCCAACGCAAGCCGCAGGTATCTCGAAAAATATATCTGAAGCCCTCTAATAATATTCCAACGAATCATTGTTCATTCTAGCTTCTAAGAATCGGAAGGTCTTTGAAGACTTCAAAGAAATTGCTACGCTCTGAGCACAAGGATTCTTAGAAGGATAGCTTGAGCATATTTACTTCTCTTACAAGTGGCTCTGCTGCGAGCTGAACTTAAACCAAACACTCAAACTTGGGAATTTCCGTCATTAGAAACTGCTTTCGTAGATAAGCTAGCTTTTGGAAAACAAGAAAGGTTTTCAACTTTGTAAAATCTAGAAAATGTGATAGTTGTTTCAAAAATGATAACATGTAAAATTTGCACTTCATTTTCTCGACGGCAGGCCTAAGTATCATGTACTTACGTATATTTTAAGCACATGAATTCAATTTTTGTAGTTCAAGCATGAACGAAACAAAAAGATTCCCCAGATATTAAATAGTGCTCGTGTTAACCCTGTGAGTACGATTGTCTTAGTAGAGAAAAACTATTATATACGTGCCGGTATGCCTCATATAAGCCGTTATTTTATTTTCCCTTCAACTTAAAACGTGTTCATTGCTTACCCGGATAGGGAAAATGTCATTAGCCACGTTATACAACAATACGAACTCAAAGTCCAGTGCGTGATTAAGAAAGTGAAAAAACTTTCGATAACCCTTTCCTTCTAAGGCTTAGTAAAGAAGTATCATACAACAAAAAAGGTTTCTCAGTTGTCTCGTTTTCTAAGTGACATCTTTACATATGTACAGGATAAGACCTACTAGCTTGTATCATCTGGCACCCATGAATAAATCTTTCAGCTGGCACAAAGAACTGATCGATGCGTTATGAGAGTTGGTCACTCAGTCAGCACCTTTCAGTGTTTCCCGCGTGGTTAAAGGAAAACTACACAAAAATTTAGTGAATCTTGGTTATGTAATAACGGGCTCTACATTATGAAACGCAATATTTTTGGAGACGGCCTCTTCACATAAGTTTCCTTAGATGATCTTGATTATTGAAAGAATTAGAACAGTAATAATATTGATACTATGCATGTTAGCGTGGTATAAAGTGTCAAGTCTTCCCTGAACATATTGCACGGAGAGGAACAGGAAGGATATTTTGCTCCTTACCTCAAGGGAGTTTTAAAGCGCATTATATTACAGCAAGAAAAAGGCGAACGATGTAAAACAAAACAAGGTGGGTCGTAGGATAGAACGCATAGAAACGCACAGAGGGCGGTCCAGGAATAATTATTGACTGCTTGAGCAGCACTCGGTAGGCAGTAAAAGAAATCTCCTAAAGCTCCCACTCAGAATTGCTTCTTTGTACAAGGAGAACTAATTACGCGACCACACGCTCGGCAGATACAGAATACGGCGTCCATTTTGTTTTTCCCAACGTGCTTAGAAGAAAACAATACATTTCTCACGGATTTAATAACAATGTGAGGGTTATTGCACGACCCTAGCGCATGATTAGGAATCACTTCAAATCTAGATATTTTATATGCGTATATAAATAGATTCAAAACATAGGTCTGGTGATCTGCAGTTAATGATCCAGGGAAACCATTGCAACCACATCATCTTCTACTACAGTAGTCCCTCTCAGGACGGAGGTTGTGGGGGCATAGGGATTGTCTTTCAGAATCTTGAAGACGAACTTGATGCTCCCAGGAGTAGGTGAGTTTCTATAGATCCTTAATGAGGAAAAATACCGACAAAGCTTAGCCTTGGCAGCGTTTCTAGGGTAGTGCGCGCTTCTCAGAAACCCATTGAGCCACACAGAATCCGTTGTAAGTTTATAGTAGTTGAAAATCAGTCTCGGTTTCTGTTTAAGTTTATGGTATGACGTCTTTTAAGAGCGTCTCCGCCTACCCGTCATGTGTTCAAAGTATCGTTCCAGGTATCTATTCGAAGACAATGCAATTCAAAACTATCATCAGCACCGTCAAGAGATTTCATCATAACCAGTTCTAATCATCATGATCATCATTGCTAAATTCATAAAAATTATTAATACAAATGATTTCTCATACGTGATGCTCCTTTCTTACTAATGGTACGGTTAATAAATAGTTACTCCTGATCTCAATAATGGCATTCATCACTCACCGATGAATTCCTCACAATCGACACTACATTGTTTTCTAGCAGTAAAATTTATTGTCTTCTATCTCCAAAGACTTTCGTTTCTCACAGATGACACTCTCCAGACTGAAGACCGACCATGACACGCAACAGGGAACATTGCTCACTATCCCACGGCATGCGCGAGTCACACACTCGTGGCGTCTCATAGCCTCGCCACAACACCGCCTCTGTGCACCAGCTGCGCGATGCGTTAGAGGCTTCACTGTCCGCGCGTTCCTCGTTCGCAAACCTCAAGGATCTCATTGACCAAATCTGTCTTGATCGAGTGCAGTCGTGACAGCATCAACGGCACAAGCGGTACCAAAAATAACATAAACATAAAAAATAGCTATAGAACCCCGAACTGGGCTGCAAGCAGGAACAACGCACTGTATTGCCTACCTTAGATCGTCTCAGTTAAGGAATTAGCTAGTATCTCACAAACTCGCATGTCATTGAAAATGTAAAGTACACGCTATGATCACTTAATCTACCGTTACTGGATCCTCCCTTACTCTGTGAAACTGGATCCATTTGTCACTGATACTTCTATTCAAGCAGGTACCCATTTGTCTGCACTACTCTTATTTAACACGTTAACCGCCACATGTACCACCGGTGGTACATTTGAGGATTTCACTTACGGCCGCATGTACCACCGGTGGTACATTTCCAAATTTTTAATAATTATTTTCAAAAATTAATTTAAAATATTTACGGAAGGTTAAATGATAAAGTCGTAAAATGGTAAAGTCGTGGCGGTAGTGACAAATCTCTGATATCAGGCATGGCGGTTAACGTGTTAAACAGGTATCCATTTGTCTGGGTTAGTTTTATTCAAGTTGGTATCTTTTTGTCTGGGATACTGTTATTCAAACAGGTATCCATTTGTCTATGCTACAAATATTCAAGCAAGTACCCAATTGTCTACGCTACTACTATTCAAGCAGGTATCTATTTGTCTACGGTATCTATTTTTCCAAGTATACATCTATCCAGCAGACTTGCACTTGAGATTGGTAATACATAGTTTGGTATTAAAACCACAGAAAGACAGCTTATTTTCATATCTTATGTTGCTGGAAGTTTAACATAAGCACTGAATTTCTAAAATAATGTGAAATATGTTTATGTCGAAATCCTGGAGCTACTGCAAAAATTAATACCACTCGTAAAAGCTTGGCGAAAACCTCGGCAAATTCTCAAGCAAGATGGAAACTGTCTTAAGTTTTTCGGTATTTGATACAAGTACATTAAAAACAACTGGAAAACAAAATTATGCGTGTCAGGTCTATAAGAGAACCTGGCCAAAAAATCTGTAAAACTAAGTTAAGGTGAAGTAGAACGATGAACAGGAAATAATAAAAATTAACACGTTTGTTGCGATTACCTGATTGGTGTAAAACTTCACTTTGTACGCATAGTCACTAAAAGACTTGGAAAAAATTACAGAACCTAACCTCAGTGACCCACCGGTGGGTCGCATCGCAATAAACGTGTTAAACTCCGTTCACAGTGACTAGAGTAATTCGTCTTTTCTAGTAGTCCTAGAATTTTTCACCACGAATTTCAGTTGGGCTTACGGCAACATTGTGATTACATCGAATCAATGCCTAACTTTATTTTCTCATACCATTATTTCAATGACATAAAAATAGAATAATCTGGGTAAAAATCATCATTTCCTGACGAAAGCTTAGTAGGTAAGCTCAGTATTACAGGTGGTGAGCGAAGACACACGAGCCAGGCTGTACATGAAGCCAAGTTGAAAAATAGACCAAAGAACAAGTTGAGTGAAAGAGTTCTGACAGGCAAACTTGTGAAGAAAACAGAGTGAACCTTACGGACTTGGGGGAGTTGATGGATGCGAGTGGAGGCTTTGCGAACCCGACACCTTGCAGGGATTTAGAAGAATTGAGAAGCTACGTTGAATAAGAGTTGTGAGGGACTACTGGCTGAATGCTGGCCAAGGATTAGGAGAGAAACGATTCACTCGATGTTGAGTGGGACGTGGCAAAGACTGATCGCATTTGGGTGAAAGAAAACATTAAAAAGAGGTAAATAGGTACGACCATATTTGGGGTGAAGAAAATTAGGCAAGAGGGTGCAAAGCGGATGAAACTACTGGGTGACAAAGAGGAAAGAGACATGAGTGAAATTATAAAACAGAATTGAGTTTTTGTTATGGACAATGCGAACATTTGACGAGAGCTTTGACGGAATGAATAAGTGGCAATTAGCAAAATGGCAGAGTAAGAGATTGAATTTGCCAGTATGGCAGCCACCGTAGTCGAGTGGTATGCGGCCCGTGTTCTGTATCGGGTCTCTGCTTGTGCAGAAAGACTGCGTGCGGGTTCGAAACCCGGCAATGAATACGAGCTGTTTCTCGTTTCACGCCGTGAGCTCGCACTTATCGGTAAGCCCTCAACTCATCGCCCATGGACACATCCCAGGATCGTCGCATGGAGCTCACCATCATCCTTACTCTAAGAATGTTAACCTTAAGAATTTAAAAACCAATGTACTAAATGTCTATGTACTGTGTACTTGATTGGAAATAAAGATTGTTTGTTTGTTTGTTTGTATGCTTGGCTATAGAAGCTCTCTGTACATTCATGAATTTCACTTTTCACTAAAGCACATCTTTAGTAAAATTATAAGTACAGAGGAAGAGAGAGGGGCGAGAAAAAAAGAGAACAATCATTGATATTACACGAAAGTTGCCGCAAATAAATTTCTTAAGTAACCCATTCAAAAATTAATTTGAAAAATAGCACAGATGACTTCGGTATCTGTACACATTAAGCTTTGAAATGTTATCAGGCATCACATTTATAACAAAGGTTTACCACCTTTGTCTACCATTTAAAACTATTTGTGAACAGTATCAATACCCGTCTCAAAACGTCATCAAGCTGACTATAATCTGACACTAATAAATCTTTGTAAAAGAGGGATTCAAAATTTTCTCAATGCGTATGCTTTTTCATGAACTGTACGCAAATAGCGTATATTTCTTCCGAAGAGACTTAATATATAAAGTTTATACGAATGGGTACTAAATTTTTGAACGAGTACAGGTTCATCTAGTAGAGCTTAAACAGATAGTTGTGGTGAAAAGTTTAACTTTAATTCAATATTTGAATAACAATACCTTACAGATTACATACAAAACAAGATAATCACTGCAAATTTAGTAACTAATATCTCGAAACTTCATATTCTGTTTTCCAACTAAGGTTCATCAATAAAATTCAAAGTCACTCTCAGAATTGGTCTATAAAATACTTTTATTCAGCACTTCTGAAGGCATTTTGTCAGTGGGGACAGAAAAAGAATAGGAACTGACCCTATTGACATGCACGGGCATCCTTGTGCTCGGACTATCTCGGCAACTACTTTTCGCAAGGGTCCCCCACGAACACAATACACTAAGCTGAGTTAATTAACTCATAAATTACATGAATGGATGCAACAACAAAACAGTAGATCAAAGATAGAACTGACCAGAGCCGTGAAATACAGTAATTAAGAATCAGAAAACAAGGCGTATATCTCTAAGCCAACAGCGTGTTCTGAGACGCCAGAGACTGTGGCCGGATTTGACCACGGCGGGAAGGTCTCATATTCTGAGTACTAACGCACATGCATTTTCAAATATTAAGAGTTTATCCTGTGGAGAAAATGTTTCGCATTATCAAAAGTCCGTTCGAATATAGTTTGCCTGATCTTTCGATTCTTTTTCGTAATGAATCATGACCAGATATTTAATTTCGCACAAGTTGAAATATTTCCCACTATTTGCCGCACACAAAACTATTGGTGGTGATTGCTCAAGATCAGCACATGTTCTATAAAAACATTCTCCAAAAACAACATTCATAAATTCAATGAGCCATACAGAACTTGTGCTACATAGCTCGACGTACCTATATGTAGAGCAGCCGTAGAAAACGAAGCAAATAAGAATTAATCAACCAGTGATTAGAGTTGAACCTAGAATCTACATCCTAAATTCGTGATAAATACAGCCAAAGTTTACGTCACCAAATCAGGAAGCTCGTGGAAAGAGGAACGGATATTTGTCTTCAGCATCAATTCATTCGAAGTTCAAAGCTGTTCATGTTCGTACAAATGTGGAAAAAATTGAACGCTGGTGAAGTAGAAATCTGGAACGGTCCATTAGAAAACAGCCTCCATTTGGAATTTTTATGCGTGACATTTATTTTACTTGTTTATACCTTTTGTCACTAATTAGAAAAAGCCCGTGAAGTAGGCTGACTTGTTGCAAAATAATGTTATGAAAGCCAAGTGCCAGGAACAAAGTTTTATCACCATTTACAAAAAATTTCAGAGGGAGTTCAGTAAGGAACAACAACCTCTGAACATTTCTGCTTACCGGCATTCTGAAGAAACATTAGAAAACGTTCTAAAGTAGAAATACGGAGAGCTTGACTTTTGTAGTCACTTTAGGAAAAGACGAAAAGAAGGTGTCATTTTGCTTCCCTTTCCGAGGATAATCTGTTGATGAAGGTATATATCTTCACATTTTTGAGCAAGAAATTGGCACCCAAGCTGATAATAAAAGTATCGTCCATTCGAATGGGTACTCCAATATGACAAAGCGCTAAGTCAGTAAACAAGCTCTTGAATAGATGACTGCAGAAGACTTTATCCAAACACGTATGGCATCCATCCATCCAGTCCAGATCCTGTGGTGAATATTTATGGAGATTTGGTAGTATTTTTAGGAAGATGTCAAGAGCAAGGCCAACAGTTTTGTGAGAGCGCTGCATACAGAGATGGAGAAGCATTTGCAAATACTCCAAGATGACAAAGTGGAAGTTGGGACTAGAAACTTGGAAAGGCTCCTACTAGTAGTATACGTTATTCAAGCTAAATTTGAGATATCCTACAAGAAATGAAGGTACAATGTCTCAGCATTCAATAAGGTGATACTGTGCATATTCACACACCTGCTTTTCTACGATTCATTGGAGCCCACATATTACTACTATTACTATTGATACTATGATCTGTATTACTATGATACTATTGATCTGTATGTTGCATGTTTCTGCATCCACATCTGCACCTTATTTAAGTACTTTCAAAATTACGAGCAAGGGCAAGAACAACAACCTTTCTAGCTAGAAATATCTGATTTTCACAAATAGAGAAATGACTGCCATACAAAGACTATTGTGACAGAATTCAGTTGTCCACCGTAGTGTGTCTCGGGGTAATTTCATTCCCGATGCTACTGCATGTAGAGGTTTTGTGATCGGCATCTTTACTAGTAGGGATGCCGGCCGCTAAGTTTATATAGCTATGAAGTCACTTTAAATTTGTACAGAAAATGTAGTTGCTATCGTATTCTCAGCATAAATTAAGGCCTTAAATATATTTTACGAGACAGCACTTTTAATATTGATATAGCACTTTTAACATGTTTTATTCGAAGGACAAATTTTGATATACAACCTAAAATCATGAAATTCTCTAGTAAAACATATATCACACGAATTCAAAGGTAATGACCACTTCCATCTAATTGGACTGATTTGAAGACACTAAGTACTTTAGAAATGCAGTTGATGCGAAGCATACGTAACGTTGTTTGATGGTTTAGGTTTACTGTTCTTGTATTTCTCGTTACAGAGCATTTAAGGCATCACTGCATGTAGGTCATAAGCAACACCACCGCCACGGTTAATGAGACTATGAAACGATTTACTGGTTCATTAAACCGTGTTGTACGCGAACACAACATCACGAGAGCTTGTAGGAGGCTGAGGAGCAGGGCCGGGGCTACCGCTGGTCTACGACGGTAAAAACTTCGATTGACTTTTTGCACGATCGTCGCAGCCGTGACAGACTAGACTACTTAGGGGGAGTGATTTATCGGGAGTCGCGATGAGGGTGGGAGAAACCCAGCAAGGCTGGGAACACAAGGCTGAGACAGCAGGACGACGAAAGACTGGGGTTACATGACTAGGAGACCAGGGCTGTGAAATCTCAATTAGGAGAACAAGAAGCTGTGCAAGCACCACTGAGAAAGTAATGTTAGGAGAGCAAGGCTACGAAAGCATGATCACAAAAATTCAAATGACAACAAATCACCGAGACGAGTATTTTGGGCGAGATGACCAGGGTGGTGCAGATAGCAGTACAAGACTTGAGAAAGGGGGGGCTAGTATCGAGTAAGAAAAGGAAGGCAAAGCTTGTAGATCGCCCTAAATTTTTTCAAACTCAATAAATAACGCTGCTTCCCATAGTGTCACTGCCCACCTAATAGTTCAATCTTGCATGAAAAACATGGAAAAACACTTCAGAGAAATTCGTAGCATGTAATAGCCTCCCCTGTAGTTGATAATACGTTTTTTATGAAAATATGGTGAGTACGCAATATTTACACTACAAAAGCAATACGAATCGAATGCACCTGAATTAGCGTACACCACGTGCGCTCGCAGGACTCTGTTTGCCCGCCATTGTATTCCACATTAACTACACTGACCAGTCACAACTAGTGGACTGACGCATTAGTTGACTGGATGTATGGCTCATCATAAGAAAAGAACATCCAGCTGTTCACAACGCAACCTTGTTGGAGTTCAACTTATTCAATAGATTACGCTGAGCAACGCTCAATTGTATCACGTTGAGCTCCAGAAGAAAAAAAATGAAACTTTCACTCTAGCATTATAAAGCCAAAAAAAAGACGTGAGCACAGCGCCTCTACAGCCGTTTTCCTTTCGATCTTCCTTTTTTAAGTCAGTCGGTGGGCACTCGAGCAATGAGGCCGTTAGTGTCGTGCAACCTTCCTTTCTCGAGTGAGTTAGCGATCCGAGTGATCCAGTTTGAAGGTGTTCGGCCTTAGAATACCGAGGGGGAGAATATTGCGTACTGAAAGCCTTTCTCTTGCCAGCAATTAACACCTCAGATTCAAGGTGCCGCCAGCCAGATGAAGTTTTGAAACACTTTAAGTGACAGCGAAACACTTGTAAAAGTCTGTTGCACTCCCATTTACAGATATAGTGTCAGAATCTATGACAAGGCTCAAAAAAATGATGCAGTCGTTACGTCAAGTCTTACAAATGAATTTAATACACACGTAATACTTCAAGACCATTCGTGAACTAAAGCCGTTGAATACATTCGTAAGATTTAGATCAAAAACTCTGACAACTTTTCGAGAACCGGTGATCAAATTCAGTTAGTCAAACTAAGCTCAATTCTGTTGCTCAACACGTTGCCTCCGATTGTCTGGCCGGTGTAAATCTTCACTTTGTAATAGTCACTAGAAGGATCTGAAAAAATTACAGAACCTAACCTAAGTGGCCCACATACGTACCACTTCGGAGTCAACGTGTTAAAAATGTTACAGTTTGATTGAGGGTAGGAAAAATGAGCGGCAGTGATTAAATTACCATATTTGCCATATTTTGGCCTCATTTCTCTCCACGTAAGTCAGAGGTTCACAACTAGGGGTAAATGTACCCATAGGCCCTAGTAAATTTACCCCTAGTTGAGAACTTCTGACTTAAGAGATGCCCTTCATTCTCGGAATGTTTGGCGATTCTCCTGAGCCTGTATGACCGTAAAATCTGCAAGGACTCGTAAACCACAAGTCGCTTGTTTATATTGTGATGCTTTGGTAAGGGATCGAAGGGTGGCTGTCGAAGAGTGGCATTCAAGGCACCTCTTTAAAGATGCGATTTCTATGCCAAAGACATTTTTTACGAAAAATCAGTCATCTGGAGTTGCAGACATGTCAAACAAAAAATGTAACACTTGATAAAATTTGTCTCATATCGAAGAAATATTTCAATTAAATCGGTGCATTCAAAAAATTTCATACATTGTTAATAAATGCACTCGATCACGTTTTAATTAACCTGTTAAAATTGATCAAAGCACAAAAACGCTTTATGATTCACACAGCACTTGAGAATACAAAAGCTGGAAATACACGTACAACCATTATTTAATTTCCATTGCACTTCCATTAGGCCAAATATGAAGTCTTCCAAAGATTGATGATTCATAATTAATGCTTCCTTATAGACGAAATCCTGATAATCAATAAAAAAAATTCGTTTTACCTAGCAGAAATATTAAAAACGAAGCCTGGTTGAGGCACTTCATTCAATATTGGCGAAGCATTCGCATTGATTTCCTTTACTTAAAAACATCTATGAGGGGAAAGATCCACGTAATCCTCGAGTGCACTTCATGTAGCTTGTAACTAGCACGTCGATTTAGTAGTGATCCTGCTACTGTAATGTCTGAAGAGAACGAGGTGTGCCCAGTGTTCAGGTAGCGCAGGCTGCCCTGTGGAGTATGTTGCTTAATGGTCGCAAGACATGCGGGAAATTTTTGCAGCTCGAACACAGTTTATTGCAGCGACTTACAAAGCAAATGATACCCTCACGAGGACCACATCTCACGAGACACAGAAAGGAACTTCCGTCTATTCGAACGGAAGCTGAGCATCGTATCATATTTTGTCCCTCTGGTGCCTGAGTGAACCTTTGTTCGGAGAAGGCAGGGTAGGACTGAAAATCTTAGTCTAAAAACTCTACAGTGCATAACGAGTCTTTATGGTCGGTGACCCATTATTACTGTCAGCCTGTCAGAAATACGCAGTAAAATTTACTCGACACCCAAGATTAAGCACTCTGAAAATCTTAAAATGAAACTTGGAGTGCGTGATTGAAAAAAAAGCGAATATGCTTTAAATCACCAGGTGGTCTAAATTTCAAAGTGCAGCCTTCTGCTGATCTGGAACACGCACACGAGATAACTGCGCTCTTAAACATTATCCATTCAACTATAATATACTAGTGTGCTATAGTAGAAGAGTAATAATGCAGGGCGCGACAATATAACTTCCTTTTTTCTAAGCGTTTTGCTTTGAAAAGAAGGAAGTTGTGATATGTTGCCGCACCCTGTATAGTAATACGGCAATTATTTTTCACCTATTGGCGAAGAGATTTTGATGACATATCAGAGCTCTCAAGCACGAATAATATATAAATCAAGCAGCCAAGTATTTTTCGATCGTAGTATAAATGTTGTACTTTAAATATTATAGTATTCTAGCTATGAAGAAGTGAGAGGTAAAATTAAGTTTAAAATTCGATTACCTACTTAAATTAAATCCTGTTTCAATTTTAATCGTTTCCACACATTATATTCCCGTAACCTGCACTCTATGATGATGTGATGACGATACTACACAGTCTACTACTCCCAGGCTTGCAGTGAATGGGCGCACATCACTTATT
>VCRD01001005.1:124108-147352 GCA_006783055.1 Trinorchestia longiramus | reverse complement strand
ATCAATTTTGTATTTACGCATTTTTTTCGCCTACATATTGATATATATTGATTTTTATGTAATTACATGCTAAAGCTACATGCTACCTGCTAAAACAAAAGTATTGTATGGGCATTCAATAACTTTTTTCAGGGGGAAATATGCACCCGTACGGGTCGCCCCCGTATATTGGGCGACCCGTACGAAATACCTTTTTTTTAAGAAATTTAAAAAAAATACTATCTTAACTAGGAAAGCCACTTGGGTGGATGCCATAGTTAACACAATATTTGAAGTTGATTTTGTACCCATTGCAGTTGCTCTGACATCGAAACCTGAATTTTGGCAAATATAATGCCACTAGTAGTACGACTTGCCCCCACATCACCCTACTATAGTTTCGTTCAGTCACTAAGTGTGAAAAATTCTGCATGTATTATTAGTAGAGATGTACCGATAGTATCGGTATCGGTATCAGCAGTATCGGCCTTTTTCTTGAGTATCGGTATCGACGTCCAAAAAAATGAAGGATCTTAGTCGATACTCCGATACTTTTATACTATTTTCACTAGACTGGTAATGCAAAATTTCGGAAAACAAGCTTAATAATGAACGTTAACTGTGAAAATTTATTTACCCATCCGATATAATAATAAAAGTTAGATTTAATGTTAAACATAACAAGAATTATGATTGAACATGAATAATTATTGTCATTACCTATTTCAATTACACAGAGAAAAGGGGCTTGAGTGCGCGTACGCGTATTCACAAACACACGCAAGAACACGTGACATCTGCCTGAGATCACGCAACGCATGTTAGTAGGATGCTACTTAATTTAAAATTTTCCTAATGAATAATGCCTATTATTTATTTTACAGAATTCGAAACTTCGTATTAAATATTGCAAAATATATATCTCGAGTAATTTAATTTTCAATTGTATGCCTCAATAGACTTTGATAGTACAGAAAAAAACGACTTGGTATCTCGTGATTCACGAAGCCTGGTTAAGTTCAGTGCACTACAGGTGGTTAAGCCGCGAAGGTCGTAGGTGTGTGTATCTTGCTTGTGCTGAACTATCATGGCCTCTACCAGCAACAAAAGTTCAAACTCGGGAGTATGGAAACATTTTAATGTCTACAAAATAAATGAGGCAAGAGCTACATGTACTGTATGTAATAAATCTTTTTCACGAGGTGGAAAAGAAGGCAAATTCTTCAACACAACAAACTTGAGAAAAGACTTGAGGAGTAGCCATGCTGACAAATAGAAATGTTTAAAAAAAGAAGAAGAACTCAAGAAAGAAAAACAGAGAGTTACTAAGAAGCAGCAACTTGACGATTTCTTACAAAAGCAACAAAAAGGAGCATGCACTTCAGAAAATATAAAAAATAAAGAAACTCAAATGACCATCAGCGAAACTATTGCTCGCAAGCAGCCTTTGGACATCAATAGTGATCAATCGCAAACAATACATAGAGCTATAGGAGAAATGATAGCAAGTGACTGTCAACCACTTTCAGGGGTTGAGGACATAGGTTTCTCTCGTTTGATGCAAAAAGTAAAGCCTAACTATGTCCTTCCTAGCCGAAAGTATTTCTCGGAAAAAGTTCTGCCTGAAATTCATATCAAAATACGTAATAAAGTAAAGAACATACTTGATGATTCTGGAAACATAAGTTTACCTCTGATGTTTGGACAACTAATGCCAACCATTCATTTATACGTCTGACAGCACACAGCATCAGCAAAAACTTTGAAAGAAAAATTTTGGTTGTCCGAGTGGCTCCTTTTGCTGGCTCTCATACATGAAGCAGAATTTCTGAAGTAATTGAGAGTGTCATTTCTGATTTTGATGTACCATTCTCTAAAGTACATGTGCTTGTTCGTGATAATTTCACCAATATGGTAAAAGGCATAATCGATACTGGTCACAGTGGCCTGGCTTGCTTTTTGCACACATTACAACTTGTTATTCATGATATTTTATTTGAGCAAAGAATAGTCAAAAATATGATTACTAATTGCAAGAAAATTGTTGATCACTTCAGTCATTCTTCGCTGGCTTGTGGAAAACTCTTGACCCTGCAAAAACAGCATGAGTTGCCTGAGCATAAACTTATCCAAAACGTGTCTACGAGGTGGGACAGCACCTATTTCATGCTAGATCGTTTGTGTGAGCAAAAGAAGGCTATGGCCAGCTTCTGCGTGGATACGGCAAACATGCCAGTACTTGATGCAAACAAATGGAATCTAATCACAAAGTTGACAAGCTCGTTAAAAGTATTCCACAACACAACAGTCCGCCTGAGTGAAAGATCCTCAACTGCCTCAGAAATCATTCCACAAATAAAATTCTTGGAGCTCTTCATTGAGAAAGCGTGTGGCAGTACCAGGTGTAAAAAGTGGTACTTATTAAGTTACCCTTTCGGTACTGTGATGCAAATATCAGAACCTTTTCAACATCTTTAACATGAAATTTTAAAAAAAGATGCTTTGTGATGTTTTACGGTCACTGCATCGTCCTGATCAAGCTGTAGCTTGCACTACGCTATCAGCATTTGCACAGACACACGTGTTGCTTTGCATCTTAAAATATGCTTAAATTAAAAATGCGTGAGAAGTCCCGTCAGGACTGAAAGGGTTAAACTAATACATATTCAAATTTTAAATATTTACTAATTTACTTTTATATTTCAAATCAACTTAATTCTTAAAACATATTTCCTATAGCTCACTATTGTTCTTTTGTTTCTTCCTACAGGTACTCAGGTCCTGGATCTACTCTTGCTGCTTTTACGGACTCGATGAAAAAACGAATCAAGGATTATCTTGCAGATTTCAATGCTATCTTGGCTACGTATTTTGATCCAAGATACAAGCTTACATTGTACAAAAATGCTGTTGATGATACTACTTCGAGAATGAAGTTAAATAGCATAACCGAGGAGCTTGCTCGTGTAACAAAAAAAACGATTCACAGAAGTGGACGCCGCCTCATCAGCAACCCCTGGCAACAGCACTGATAGTGACGGAGGCTTTTCAGCTAGTGAACCAACTGGACTTACTGAAGAAGAGGATTTGAATTTGTTAGACTTTGATAAGTTCATGACTGAAATTTCATCTTCCTCCCATTCAACTGCAGAGGAATCACGCCAAAAAAACCTCGACAAAAACACCAAAGAAACAGTCGTCAAGAAGCTTAGATAATTCAAATTTGTAATCTGTGAAAGAGGAAATGAGACTCTATGAAAACATGGAAATGTTGCTCAAAGAAGAGAATCCTTTCATTTGGTGGCATGAAAATAAGCCTAGATTTCCCTTGCTATCAGTGCTTGCAAGTAAATATTTATCAACCGCTCTCTCATCAGTGGAGAGCGAGCGTATTTTCAGGGTAAGTGGGAATATAAACACCCCCAAAAGGAACAGGCTCTCGCCTGATACTAGTGAAACCGTAATGTTTCTGCACCACAACCTTAGAATTTTTGAATTTGAGTATTGAATGTACAGTTATTAGAGATATCTATTTTTATCCTGTAGGAGTACGGTATATTATCTTGATGGAATATATTATCATTGTGTTTCATGTGTAATGGTTGTACAGGAGTGCAATCCTAAGTTGCCTAACAATGCGTAATTGTTTCTTCTTATTAATGTGTATTACTATTTATTATAAAAATAAAGTATCGGTATCGGTATCGGCACCTGAAAAAATTGAGTATCGCTATTGGTAAGGGTATCGGCCTCTTTTCTGGTATCAGTACATCTCTAATTATTTGCCTGTCACACGGCAGTGTCTGGAGAACACGTGGTGACAGAAGCGTCACTGCACTGAACTTGTATCCAGCATGAGAGTAGCCTGCAGTCTGCGTCTCACACAGCAGTTGTAACATGATCATTGCATCGCCATGTGTGTTACTCATGTTGTCACCTGAACGGCTTCTTAAACTAGTGTACTTACATTCAATGCAATTCGTTGACCTGTAATGCATGCTGTACTCATTACTCGTCCTTCTGACCCATTGGCCCAGTCATTAATGGCTTCAACGCATGAGCAAGACTGACGAATAGTATTGAAGAGGTTGCATGAATTACCAGTAAACACCAGACTTTCCTCTAAGATTTTCTGGTGTTCTAGCTTGGCAGAAAATGCACTGAAATTTTTTTAGAAATGCATTTCTCTTTATAGTATGCAGATGATTTACATAATCCTGTTAAATAATTTGATAAATATTGTTCAGGCGGCATCATTAAGTAGGGTAATTGTGTACTTTTGAAGACTGACAAAAGGACTGTAGGTTTTTCTAAGGATTACTCCATTGCGAACTATGTTAGCATTCATGAGGAAAGTGAGATGAAATTTCCACTAAGAAGAGTAATTCCGGAATGAGCCATAAGCTTAGGTGAAACAGCCGACGACTACTAAAATGCACAGAAAAGAGGCAAATAATACTACCACATTACTCCTGAAACGACTGCTGAGCTTAATCAGCTCCTGTGAGCCCAGTCCTAATAAAACAGCTTGTTCTCAGTTCAGCACAATCGGAACTGAATAATTATTATATTTAATACTATTTTTACGGTAACTTTTTCTAAAATATCTATTCTACAAAGATTAAATTCTTTAGTACAACATACACTCGGCTACACACCGCCATGATTAATTGATTTCACGACAGATTCAGTGAAGTCTTAATTAGAAGTTGTCCTGCAGCTCGTAGTGATAGATACGTATTGTTTTTCAAAAATTTTCTAACATTTCATGATCAAATAAAAGGAGTCTCGAACTACCTGGAAGCAGAGATTTCTTCATTTCAGATATCAAGCATTGAAAACTGCGGATAGTTGCGTTAGCTTACGTTTCATCAAGTTTCTCGTTTAAAAATAGTCTACCGTAAAGACTTTTCTTCTAGTTTACAAGAAAAAAAAATTACTTTTTTGAGGAGTAACGCTATCAATAGGACAGCCCGCTAAACGATGAACTGAATGCTGAGAGTTGATCGACTATTTACCCACAATACTATCTCACGTTACAGTATCCATGAGAGGTCACGCAACTAAAGACCCAGAAATTATTGCTCAATTTATCTGCAGACTGTACAGGTGTCACTCGTCGTTAGCTCGTCTTTGACGACAAACTTTAGTGGCCATGCGCACGTGAGATTTACACCAAGTAAATATTTTTATAAATATTGTCGTAGCTAAACGAATAAAAATGTATGATTCAATTCAGAAACAAAATTTTCAACGAGAATTCTGCTTAATAATTTTTTTAACATGAAGATTTCTCCTAATTCTCTCATGAATGAATGTTCAACATGCAAATTCCGTATTTTTTTAAGTTGCAGAGCTATGAAACAAGCCTTACGTGTAATTAATTGGCGAATTACGGAAACAAAAATTTTATGCCTGTCTGCTTCTACCGAACTGCTTGTCCCTATTTTAAACAATTCACAATCTCGATTTGCTGAATTAATGCTGCTCAAGAAAAAATGAAAGTATCAATACGTCAGAAGTATTGGGGATACTAGAACCTCAGAATTTCGCGCGTCTCGTACACATTGAGGAAGGCATGAACTTCTGTGAAAAACATTTGGTGATGCCTCAGATATTTTACAGATTTGAATCGCTTTAAAGGCCAAATGAAATAACGATTGGGAATACAGCGTACGTGTACACTCACATGACCAATTGGATAGATGTTCATTAAAATGGCAATATGTCAGTGTCCTCTATTCTCGAATTTTCCTTCTTACCTCACCACATTTAAGATCCAGTCAAGGACTACTATAAACAGGACGTGCACCGCCATATAGCTGACTACGCTAGCGGAGGCTATTGCATTCTTAGTAGCATAACATCTTCTATCGGACAAATTGATCAAAAATTTCTTCTTTCAAGCAATAGCAGTGATAATAAGGTTTTACAGTGAATTTTAAATGGTTTAAAGCACTGTAATGCTTTGAAATACCAATTTTAACCGGACTTAATATGTATTATTATATGAGCTTAGTGGCCACTCTATAGGAAGCCGAGTTGCTACAGTTTTAGACTTTACAAATTGATTAGAGTTAAACCTTTTCCACTGCAAACAACCAAACATACAAACATTCACGCATATAAACAAACAGACATAGAAGCAAAAACTTACCAAACTGCAGCGATTAGTCAGCCAACCGGGCCTTCTTGACAGAGGTATGAAGAAGGATTGCATTCTTTTGCTAGTCTTTCTCTGAGGGGTTAACAGCAAATTTGACGGGTTGACAGCAAATTGAGTGAGTGTAGTAGTCGTCAGAATACTGCCTTTCTTTGACTCGTACAGTTCCTTGACGTCTGCAAATGATGCTGTGTTTCATTGTCAAGACTGATCTTCTGGCCCATCTCACTGATCCAGTTGTTGCGGATGCAGTTGTTTAGCAGATGCAGCTCCAGTTGTTTATCAGATGTACTGTGTCAAAAAGGAGAAAGCGCTCGTTGTCAAGAGGATGCTTGGCTGTGGCACTGCAATTACCTAGTGATTAGAATAGAAGTGGCCTTGCAGTCTCGGTTGTTCTCGGCCATGCCACTCAGCAACCCACCAGAAAATTAAACAGTTGGGCGAATCTGTACTTCATCTACCAAGAGAAACACATTCTTCAGTTGCAGTGTCTGGACTTTGTCAAATGTTTCCCTCTGCACCTGGTCCTTGTCAATAGATGAAGTGATGTACTGCAGCTTGCGTTTGCATGGCAGCACCAAAAAGTCTCTGAGCTGTTCATAATTACACTTTGGGTATGATTGAAGAGCAAAACAATAAACATTCATGGAAAACTGCTTCTGTAATAAAAGTTTCAACTGATGTGTGAAAAATACCAACTTTTTCTCCTTCTCGGTGTGCACACAGGCTGATGTGTGAGCTTGAAGAAGAGTGACAACATTTTCGATCGTTTTGTCAAACGGAATGTCATAGTGCATTGCCAAGCGCACAGTTTCGTCGAACTGAGTATACGATCTCAAACCATTGTTGGGATGAAGTGTCTTAAATAGTGGTATACTAATGCCGTTCTTGAACGCACTGAGTCTTAGTGGGGAACACAAAGTGTGCTTGTTTTCGACAATTACAGACAGGCTGCACTCACTGAAGTAGCCGTTTATGAACAAACACACAAGCCTTTCTTTCGATATTGAAATAATCAAGTTCTTGTACTGCTTCTGCAGGTTACGTTCAGGTTTGAAAGCATCAAATGAAGTAATCTTATTCTTCTGAAGAAAATACCTCAGTTGTTGGTCTTCAACTTTCGCCGGGTGAGGTGCAGGTTTTGGAGATGGCAGACGTGAAGCAGGCACATTGAAGATACTGGGAGGGATTTCATTTGTTCACACAACCCCACACTTATTCGGCATTTTTAATACATATAATTAGCAATAAACTTTGTAAAAAAACAGTATCCACTTAGAAATTCAGCAATGTGCCTCGAAACAAACAATAATGTCCGATTCAAACTGAGCGACAGACTACGACAATGTTCGCACTGTGACAGATGGGGCAAACTGACCGTAGTGAACTGGCCTCCGCTACCGTAGTCAGCTACATGGCAGTGCACGTCCTGTTTATAGTAGTCCTTGGATCCAGTGTATATTTTTCATAAATATTTTCTCTTTGCGTAGAAAAGCGTTACCATTTTGAAACAATCATGTTATTTATCTTGAACAAAAGAAAATAATAATTTGTCAAAGCACCCATCCATCGATCGATCATGAACTGTTTGTAAAATTTACGATAATCCAGGAAAATTGTAACTAGAAAATGGAGATACATCTGCTGAGGCCACAATAGCCTTTGACTTGTTTCACCGTGACGCAGAGCGGCAAAATTCGAACGCTGCCGCAACATCGCCTCGACAATCAGGCAGTAACTGACTCATTTTTGCTGTCATTCAGACAGCAGTTTATTTACGGTCACGAGGTTAACTTCCTTGGCCACTTACCTACCTGTAGTGTCGCTGTACTCCGGTGCACCATCGTCCCGGACGTACCTGCACACCAGAATTCTCAAATTAAACGAATTGCATCAATCTTGCACTGAATTTATTTTCTGCAACTGAAGAGAAAACTGAATACATAGACAGCTAGAGATATATTTGGCTACAAGCACACGCTCCTCCAGTAGACAGCAAATAACTTCAATAACAAGTAGAACTTGAATGAGATAAAAATGCAGCTATAGCTAGTTGTTAAAGCTTAGGTAATTCATAATGAACAGTTAACGAAAACATAAAAATTTTGCTTGATTTTTCTCAGCGTCATGAGTATTTAAGGACGGTGTGATACTGGCACGTACTGTAGATTGCCTTCTCTTATGGTACAGGGAGGAGGCCGAGATTGGACGTGAGGGCATTAGTTAAAAATGAGATTAAAATATCTTTTCCCACTCAGGAATCAGACACAGTTAGTGGCATGGATGCAAGTATGACTCAGCATGTTTAGACGTGTTGAGCTCAAAAATATAGTATCATTGCAAACATACTGCACTACTAATAATAAAACCTCAGGTGTAGAACATGCGCACGCATATCCGTTTCGTCAAGAATTTTCTCAGGCCAAGTTATAACACAAAGTATCTTGGGTTTCATATGAAACAATTATTCAAATTAGGCACTTCAAATTCGGAGCCTTTTTTTCTTGCAGTTTCACTGCATTCACGCATCAAAGTTAGTTTGAGCATCTGTCTTACTTTTTAACCTGACAACGCAATTTCAGTTATTAAACGAAAGCACTTCCATCGTGTCATCTGTTCTGTTTGTTGGAGTTACAGTATTTACAAGAATTATTGGTGGCTGTAGCCTCCCTCACTTCACTCAAACTATACTCATAGTACATTAAATTGCAGAATCAACAGCCCCTGCATTCGCTAAATTTCCGAGCTACGAGGTCAGTCAAAAATTCTAAACTACCCTTAACAACTCACAAAATAATGTCCACTGTTTTAGGTAAAGTGACTTTTAACTTAAGGAATCGCTTTGCAGGACAAGCATTCAGTCCGGACCTAAACGACACGTATGGTCAGAGAAGCAAAAAATTTTGAACTCTTTTCCGGGTAGAGGATGCGGCTGATGTGTCCAGAGATGGGCCTGCGCTCAGTCCTAAGCTGACATAGTGAGTGGCAGCGTCCTACGAACTCTAGCGAACCAATTTTAGACGTAAATCAGATTTCAGATTTAGACGTATGCAGCTGCTTCCAAAGGTCGACGGAATGGATGACCTACGACATCATTTCAAATT
Organism: Trinorchestia longiramus; assembly: GCA_006783055.1. Lineage (NCBI taxonomy): Eukaryota > Metazoa > Arthropoda > Malacostraca > Amphipoda > Talitridae > Trinorchestia > Trinorchestia longiramus. The sequence continues at coordinate 138,106 of VCRD01001005.1, read as the reverse complement.
TCAAATGAATGAAGCTTAGTTCATTGATGGTAAATTGTTAGACAGTTGCAAGAGCTAAAAGTGAGTGGAAACTCATTTGAGGCTTAAGATTTGATCAAGAGGCAGTTGATTTCTTGGAAGGCGAACGATTTCTCTTCCATTGCAATCTTTACAGAATTCTTTTTCTGCACACCTCAGTTCAAGGCTAGCAGAATCCGGACCATTTATCAAAATATTATTTCTTAGTGAGAACGACGTGTTGCGATTTGAGAAGCTGCTATAAGATTGGCTGTGAGATTACAACTTGTCCACGTTGTAATGTCCCTCGACCTCCTAAAAAATGGTGCATGTATTGTTGTGTCAAACATTTACAAGTCTTAGCTGTAATTACTTCAGACATCGCTTATTTACAACAATACTAAGTCCCTACCCACGCTCTTTCATAACTATTTAAAGCAAAGGAAACTCAGTAAATATTTTTTACACACCTTCCTCAAAATGGTTACCCTTCAGACATACAGAAAAATAATAGGGTCACCTTTAAGCTACTACACTCAATGTTTGTCTAAATTACAGAAAACAAGAAGTCGAACTTTTACCTACTAGAAGCTACGTAAATTGACGAATTTTGTTACATTGATGTTTTAAAATGAACTACCATGTTTTGTGATTGGGGTCAATAAATTTGCAACCAAATTTCGCCAGAATTATGTTCAGTATTCAAAATTGAGAGTGTTTAAATAGCAGAAACAAAACAGTTGGATTTGCATGTACAAATAACTAAATAAATGAACGAATTCTGAATCAAGAAATTTTCCAAAATACGTCGCATTCGTCAGATTTAGGAAAGTGAAACAGTGAATGGCCGTGAAGCGCTCAACTACGTTATTTTAACCTCCGTGATTGCCTCAAATTAAAATTATCTATGCGAGTAAAAAGCCCAATAAAACCCGAAGAATTCCGAAAACCTTCGCACATGAAATTATCGGACAAAAAAGGCCATGAATGAACAAAAATGAAAGTAAACCTGTAACTAACTTCATTCTAGTTAGCCATAACAAGAATGTTTTTCCTGAAATTACTAATTCTTGGATCAGCTTTTGTGAAGGGAGCACTTCGAGATGCCACCGGTGGACCGAGATACTCACATGCAACATCGGTAAGTACAGTCATTTTGACTAACATGCGTCGTGTAAGTCCTGACTGCAGGAGCCCAGTCAACCAATGTACATAATGAACTTGTGTTCTTCAAGCTATCTATTTTTACAGAGGGCAGCCTGGAACAATAAATCAGAACTATCCGTTCCATAAGTTCGGTGTGCCGTTGCTAACGCACTTCAATTGTACGTATACTAAATCTCCACTTACATAATCCGTACTAAGCTCTGTTTCAAAAGTTCAGTTAATTGAATTTCCGGTATGAAGAGCACTATATTGACCTCTCCTGAAATAGTCTCATCTGGGTATTTGAAGACTATGTTTAATTAATATAAATGGAAAATATTGCTCCTAAAATTTCACTTAGATCAATTCGTATCCCTATTAAACGTTTGCTCTGAAGAGCGTGTGTTCTGTACCTAGCAAACTTGGTGGTATCACTAGATGATGGCATGTATCCGAGCCAAATTCTTAGGTTCTTTCAAAAAGGTTTTGTACGAAAAATACTGAACTAACTCCAACAGAAAGACTGTGCATTACTTCCTTTGTTGTGAATAAGGCAATTTTGTTCGCAAAGGAACGCACAAAGAAAGGACCCAGTGAAGATGTCAGGCGGAGCAGCCTCCTCATCGCAAGCATTGACCATCATGGAGCTGCACTCTGGATTGATGGACATCAGGTAAGATTATTCATGTATTTTGTGCATAAATCATCATTATGCAGGTTATCGTTTTCCTTGGACGAAGACATGTCAGATCTTTGTACAACTCCAGTAACATAGGCACACATTCGCACATCATGGCCGCTTTGGGTGAGATCCTCGCTCGTGACTTAGGCAACATGGCCTGCTTCTTTCAGTAGTTGATGCTAGTCTCTTGTTAATAGAGTTTCCTCTCTTCCTCACTCCGATTCCTCAGGAGAGAAGACTGGGTATACAAGTGAGTGCCGGCCTCATCAAGACGGTGTCAATTATTCATGAGCCCTCTAACATTCTCCTTTCATCATTACGCTTTAAAGCACATCCGAGCAATCTGTAGAGCCATAACTCTGCCACCCAGCGTTTTCCTCCCCATACATCCAAATTTAGCATAACTGCAAACTTATCTTCGTCATACTTAAGATGTTATTGCTTTTTTAATCTCTCATATATACCGTTTATTAGTTTTTTACTCATGTCCAAAAAATTTGATCACTCTTCTGTCGACTGACGACTCTCTCATCTCACCTGTCCTTACCTTATCTCCCTCCCCTGCTAAACCGTGTGATTCCGAACATCCTTCTAAAATAGCTCTTCTAAGACGTATTTATTTTCTTCTCTCTGCCGCTTTTGGGCTTCAAGTTTCTATCATATTTCTATAAAACTGCGGCAGCGATAATACTCCCACGCAAAATGTTTTTTCTTACATACCTTTCTTTCTACACTTCAATAAATTCTTCTTTAGATGGGGGCATACTGTACTTTTGGTCTACCGTATACTGGTTAAACCGCCGTGGCGCTATTGCACAACTCTGTTTCAACACGAATACCGGGAGTTAATCCCTAACCTGACGTTTAATTCTGAGGTTCTCTCTGATATATATTTATGTAACCTTTTTCGTTTTTTCAGACGGTCTTACAACAACAAGCCAAAACAGATCACAGAACAGTACAACACAAACTAACCAGACAACTACCAACTCCCATAACCGCGCACATAGAAACTCTCTCTAATATGAATACTACAACTCCATCTTCATTTCCTAACCTCTATTCCCTTTATATATTCCCTATACATCTTACATAACCCATTAAGCAACTGCATCATACAGTTTCCAATGATAAAAGAAAACCGACACAATATTTCCCCATGCACTTTTTTCACACTTGTCTGACTGCAGCATCTCATCGAAAGATTGTAAGCTCACGCCTAATGCTAAAAGCTACCACTCCAGTTTTGCTAGACGTGGCAGCACGACACATTCTGGCATTTTTTTCCTGACTCCAGAGAGCAGCCAACCATAGGACAGATCCTTAAGAGGAACGAGCTCATGCGTCCCTAGTTCCGTTCCCTCTTCACCACGTATTACAAAGCAACAACATGGGACCCATATTTTTCCTACGTTGAGTTATACAGGGATCGAACTTGGGTGCTAGTGGCCTTAGTCCGCACTCGAGAACTAATGAGATCGAACAGTACACTGCACCCACTTCAAAATATGTCCATCATTGTACAGTGCACTACATCAACTACATGTAGCACACAGCCTCTTGAACGTCTATTCCAGTACGTTCTTCTTTCCCGCTCGAAAAGGGTACAGATATATCATAACCACATTACTCTAATCTACAGGTCCCATAAAGAGAACTAAATACACAAAGCAAACAATCAACAATCTCAGAAAATATCCCGAAAACACATTTCAATTCATTAAAAACTCTATATACTGAGCGTCTATCTATTTCAAATGTATTGTTCGATTGATTTCTTTCGGAGTTGGACAAACTTCATCTTTCGTTCTCGTTCTCTTGTTCATTTACTGAACATCAAAATCTTGATTTTCCTCAGAGCTACCACTTCTGCCGTTGAATCATCTTTCCAGTACAAGACACGTAGCACTGTATTTAGCCGACCTTTGTACTAGGTCACCTACAGACAGCTTCACTTGATTATGATACATTCGTCACAACTTGCACCTCTTCTAAGTCACTCTAAGTCACTTAATTTCCTTTCTACAAGAGTACCAATTTATCCCATTATATTTACTTTCACATAATGCTTATTCAATCAGAAATTATTATTTTTTTGCGTTTTTCACGCTATATATCATTTTTTGTCACCATTCTTGTTCCCAGCCATTCCTCGAATTCCTTCCGCTTCTCTGCCCACCCCATCACTCCTCTATGAACGAATTTTCCTTATTCTGCGCACAAAATTGATATCCTATCAAAATTTAGGGGCGCTTGCGGGTGACTTATTAGGCAACTACGAGCGCAAAAAGTGAAGCGTCCTCGATGAATGGCCAATCAAGTTTTTTTAACCGCGGTTGACCACAGGCATTTCTTATGAAGATTTCCACTCACGCCCCAGCTCTCCTTTCCTCTTCCCTCAGCGGCAGATAGCAGTTGGCCAGTCACGGTTGTCCACAGAAGTAAAGCTATCGAAATAGAAATAAACTTTCCGAGAAGCTATCGATCCGAGTCTTATTTCAGTGTCAGATCGCTAACCACTCGGGTTACGGAGTCTACAAGTGCAAGAAAGATCCTGTTTATTCTGGCAACATCTCTGAACTTTTTATTGGAGCTGTTATCTTAATACAAACTTAAATTTTTTTAACAGACTTAAGACATTGAGTTTGTAAGTTCAAACTGTTGAATGCATGTGAGTTCATTATACAATTCATTTGGTATTCAGTACGTATGCAAAGCATTGCTTTGCATTCGCTTGATTTCTTTGAATTTTATAATCAATTTCTTTCAACCCATCAAAAGTTTCGAACAATTCTAGAGGTGGTTTTCATAATTCACTACAGCGTGAGTTTAGAGAGGGTTAACTGAAAGTCAATTTCAAACGAATCCCAAAATTATGAGTATTAGAAAAGGTTTTCTACTCGATTGCGCGCTTCTTAATTTTCCTGAAGTGCATCAAATGAGATTGGTTCTTCTAAACTATGGGATTAAATTACCTATCTAGCGTACTTGCACTAGTTGCGTCATTTAAAACACTGATAATAGAGAAAGCTTTGTTTCACATAAAAGAGGATAAAAATTAAAAATATATTTAGTCGATTATTTCGTGTAACATATGTGAGACTAAATAAAGTTTTACATACCCTACATCATTCGTGCAGAATTGCATCTTAAATTTAACCACCTGAACATTCTAATTGCCTGTAAGGCTTAATGTCACTTTTTGAACAAAGACTCTAACATCAATTCGCAGTAGGCTTCGTAATTCGTCGAGGGCTATTCAGATACTATCGGTGGAGGCTCACCTTTGAACTCACGTGAGAATTTGTTCCAAAGTTGTCCTTAAATTTAATAGGAAGCGAATATCCGTACGTCGTGGGCGTATTACCACTCAAGACTTGGACGAAAGTTGCGGCGTAGAAACGTCGCGCCATGGACCGTGTGCCCCATCAAGATAGGGTCTCAAAAGTAATAGACTATTTTAATAAGTTAATAAAACAAAAATCACTCACTCTTCAGTACTGAAACACGTTTTATTCGAAAAAAAATATTTGAGTGATTTGATGTATGTTTTTAATACAATGCCATTTAAACTACCATTGTTTTGACAACTTCGGACTCTGTTTATAGTTTTACAAACAACCATCACTGTACATATGTATGTAGTATGGTTGAAAATCGAACAACATCCTTACTTTGCAGTGAAAATTGAAAAGGAATTGTTCATTATTAATGATAATTTAAAACGTTCACTAAAAATTTATTTCAGACTTGGAATTGCTTCAGTTTACGGGTACAAGAGCTAATAATGGACAGTTTTAATCAAGCGGAAAATTTTATACCTTATGGGAAATACTACACAAATCAATGCTTTACCCGTGGTTTAACGGAAAAATTTTTTTATGGTATGAAACAAAAATAAAGACTATATTTCAAAACAAATCTAGTTGTATGAATTTACTGTCGCTACCAACACTGCATAAACTTCGTAAAATTGTTATTGTGAGGAACATTTAACTTTGTTCGGACGTCATTCAATTTGTAATTAAATTCAAATGTGGATACGAATTTTCAGCCTACCTCAAATACCGGTGTAATCGTTATGCCTACTAGTAACTAATGAATATTTTAAAAACGCATTGTAATGTACAATTCCTTGTCACAAGGATAGTGTAGGCACATATTGCTCACTCTCAGTAAAGTAAATCGTGCAAATAATACTACCTCTAGTATAACAAATGAACGATGGACAGGAAACCGATATTGTGGTCTGAATAGACACAAATACTGAAACCGAGACCGGACACCAATACCGGACATTGATATCGATCGAGACAGCGGCTCCTTTAAAGGCAAATATGGACAATGATTTAATTAAATCTCGAGTGCATCAACCACTGGCTCTAACTCTACTTATTGATTCAATAAACTATAAGCTCTTTTAAAGAAGAATATTTATGCCATGCTATTTCTGAAGTGTTGATAAAATGTAGCCGATGACTTAGAATATTGATAAGGTCTGTTGTGACTCGCAAGTTCCCGCGAAAAAGTAATGTGAGAGCTAGGCATGAAAGATCTGGTACGACTAGCTAGAATGAATTTCTGATTGAATTCTGTTTAGAATTGCTTTCAAAATGAAGTGATCAACATAGGGCGAGCCTCTTATTGTAACCAAAAAAGAATGTCCTTAATGATATTCTTCTTATGGCTGGTGTGTAGTCTTTTCCCTTACCTGTTCATATATTTCGTGTTCGAGATAAGTTTCTCAGCGATCGCCTCCCTGGATGCAAGCAACATGTCTCTCCAGAAAGAAAGTGCATTCCAAAAACCATAAGTGAAATAATTCAAGCACTTTTACGTCAGAAATCACTCAAAATGGAATTTGTGGTCTAGACTTTTTCCACACCACACTCCACACACACGTAATAATTCCCTTGGGAATAGACTAGTGAATTCACTACTTTGACGGTGTTCAGCAAGTGAAATCTGTAACTACCGAATTTTTGAAACCGGCGCAAACCAAAGGATGTATGTTACTCGTCTCTTCACTACAGTATATGTACCGTAATCAATGGCCTGAAACTCTTTGAATGAAATAAAATGCAAAGTTTCCAATTTAAGCCACACACTGCGATCGAGACATTGTCATATGCTGCCTCATTACACCTCAAATAATTAGGCATACAAATGAAAAAAGCTGCACTAAACAATCGTGAGTTGTGCGACGATAATATCGTAATATGAACGATTTTGATCGTCCCATAACACCTCTGTTGTAGTCGAGCATCTGGCACTAATACGCATTTGATGACCGGATCATCGACGATCCTTGAATACAAGTTTTGTTGTCGTCATGACGGCTCAAATTTGACGATAATGGAACGTTAAATCATGAATCTGCGCTAATGCAACAGGTGTACTTAAAATACATATATAGGACAGGGATACTTGTATAGGGATACTACTTTATGTATAGGGATACTTTCTGATAGATGCGGACGGGGAATTGCACCGCTCAAGCTGCTCTTTATCTCGTAGCAACTAATGCGTCATTGAAGTGTGTTCACACTTTCCATGCCGTGAAAAATTATGTCTTTTAACATAGTTTATAAGTCAGCTGATGATGTGGTTAACTGACTGCGCAGGTATTGGAGCAGAGCAGCAGAGACGACGCAACAAACTCAGTGAAATATTCTAGCACAACAGAACGATCATCAAAATCAAATGATTTTGATGGTGTAATTCGTTCGATTGGCTTGAGGTCAACACCACCGGCAGCACAATCAGAAACACCACCAGAACAACGGGATGACCCGCTGACAAGGCTGGGTGGCGTGCGTGTGGTGGTGCTGCACGAGTCAGCACCACACCTCGTGCTGACCACAGCACACTTCCCTACGCACAGTGCTGCTGCTGATGGCAGTCTGACACACTTCATCAGCAGTGTGCAGCCAGGCAGGGTCGTTGTGCTGCTCGGTATCGTAAGTGTTGGCTAAAGGGTGGTCGGACATGGCAGCTAGGCATTATGCCTCCGTTATTGGTGATGCCATAAAGTCAGACTCCTAAATGCGTCATGTATCAGATCTCTAAAGAGGACGATCTATCGGTGCTCGATAACCACGAGCGAATGTCATGCAAACAGTCCGCTTATGGAACGCATCATAGGCGGTGTATTCTGTAGTAACAGATTCTAGAAAATAGGGCAACACATAGCTGGAGAAGAGAAATAGTACCCGTACTATAGCGCTGAAAAGTAGCAGTACAGCAGAGCTCACTCGTAAAAATTCAGGGGTTGGACGCATTCAGCAGTAAAACTATTGAAGATAAAATACAATATTACTGCTGAAGGACTGATGTTAGAACTCGACAATCATCTAAACAATACTGCATGGTCTCTAGCAAAAGGAATACGTCATGCGCTGACAGAGGTGAAGTCAGCTGTACGTCAGGAAAATACAACAACAGTTCAAGTGCAAACACTTCCAATTTTCCAGGAGAAGGCAGTCACTGCTGGTAGCCTCGAGATGGTGCTATTTGTGCAGGCTTTAATGACACTAAATCACCAACTTTACGTTGCGCACTGGAGCGAGGAATTAGATCTGAAAACGGATATGGCAACACACATTCTGATGATACAAACTGGCAATATGGCTATAAAAATAGGTCATTCTTCAAAGCGCTTTAAGCTTTAAAAGCCCCGGCCACAGCGCTGCTGAGCACTAGGCAGAAATCCTCACCATGAAAGATAATCATGAACACTTCTCTCAGCGTCACAAAAGCGTAGAAATGACCTACCGTCGATGTCATAAGAGCAGAATATTTTAGTCTCTCATGGATCCCATCGAACTTTAATATCATGTAGATGTTTTCGTAATGGAAATAAGTATTTGTTGAGTCATCGATAATTATGAATGACTTAATTATAATTAAAACGAGTAACAAAAACCCTGTCGCAGTATGGAATGTGTCCAAGTCCTGCTTTATTAAGTAGCCAATTCCAGTTACTAGTTTTGAATAATTATATAGAATTAAGGCACACACAGTGAATCACACTGCTACTTGAGTTATAAACTCCTGATAAAATTGTGCTTCAATTAGTGACCATTTAGTTGCAGTTTTTGGTTAACTCAATTGCGCTGATATTTCAATAAAAATAGTGTGAACTTATTTCTCTCTTTTGTTCATTTACCAGAATTAAGTAAATCATCTATATTCAATTTATTTACTGAGTACTCTGAAATTATTTCAAAGCTGATCACAAACCATTCTAACATTTACTATTTAATCAAGAGCGTCTTGTCAAGAGCAACTGTCAACTATGCCAAAGTCTTCTCTGACATAACTAAATATTTATGACATGTCATTTGGCATGTTAATACGATAAAAATATAATATGAACACTCAGCGTCAACAAGGTTAGATTGAAAAAAGAACCTTGAGAGACACTAAACTAATCAACATACGAAATGAGCAAGCGTAGTAGTCTGTAGCGTGCGGACGGTGTTCGTGCCCAAAGATTACCACTGGAAAAAACGCATCGCTTCTCTATTTACTGAGATCAATTTCCATAATTGGGTCACTTTGTCCTCATGCCATATTCCGTGTGTCTCACTTGACAAGCTCGCTTCCGTGACATGATATTTTAAGAACACAGTGTCAACGTTAGTTCCTACCTTATGTTTATGCACATTCAGTATTCCTGTTACCTAGAACAGCTACAGCATAGATAATTATTCCTTTTTTGCATATTGTTAGTAGAGTTGTTGTTTTCTATAAAAATCATCATGATTTTCGACCCTTTTTTGCTTCCAAGGAATTTCCATACATTCAATAAGTTGAATGACAAACAGTTTTATTTCTATAATTAATTTTCTAGCATTAACACTAAATTTCACTAGCAGTGTGATATCACAAGCAAATGGTCACTGTCCAAGTATTTTGCTCAAATAATCAGCAGTGAAAAGCTGGGACACAATTCCAGGAGTAATCATCACGACTAAGTTTGGAAGAGCTTGAGACTACTCTTACCTGTGGACGCTTATGTAGAATATATGACGTACACAACTGTACGTTGTGCGTCTGTTACCTACGAAATGAAATTTAGAGAGAGGTAATTAACTTATGTCAAGCATCTGTATTTATTTTTCTTTAATCTAATGAATTTTAAATGCATTCATCTCCGTCACAAAGGAGCGGTAGTCGATGCACTGGAGAGCAACGCAGTACACGCGTCATGCCCTCATACTGAGCAGAAGTGAAGCAGTACTTTTATGTTCCCCTGCAACTGATAAATTTTACTTTTTCAATTCCAAATTCACAAAGAACTAAGTCGTACTAAGTACTTTATTTAATCCTTAACATTTCCCGTTCATTTTGTACATGGTTGGCTTTATTCAGATACAACTCAGCGTATTCCCCACTCGCATTCCCATATTATTATGAAATATTTTCTTATTTCTTGGAGATCATCCTCATCCTGACTTCAATGAAAGGGCGTTTTTATATTATGGCGGGATTATCTCAGCATATTTTTTATCAAACTCATTATAATTAATTGTGCATTGCACTGATTTTGTTTGATTGAATCATCAGAATTCGTGCTGTCATTTAAAGACTCGTTTATCATTCAGCATAACCAGCTCGTGTACTCAGTTGCGACTTCCTCCAATAAATGATGACGTCTGCCACTACTGCACACAGCCTGACTCTACCACGTGGCTGCGTGCAGCAGCAGCAGCACGTCTGCGCACGTGGCTGGGTTGCGAGTGCACGTTCCACGCGATCACGCGTGGGGAGACGTGGGCCGTGGTGGCGTACAAGCGCACGCGCGCACAACAAACACGAACAGGTAAGTTCATGCTACACTCAGGGAATTGATGAACACTTAAATCAATAGAACACAATGTCAAACTAGTGATGGAATAAAAATGAACATTGTACGCACCGTATTTTTCATATTTTTTAAAGTTGCCGAGACTGGCTTTTACCCGGAGTATAGAAACAACATTTCAAGCATTGAATTTGCTCTATAATAGATAAAATAGGTATCGTCATCATGTGTTGTAGAAGTAAGACAATTTTTACACAATTGACTTTGATAAATTTTATTAAGTAGTACACATGTACGACTGTTGACAACAGGCTCAAATCAGCAATATTATACTCAAGCAAAACAGTCGCCCACTCTTGAATCCTCAGTTCATCATTTGTTGGAGTTACTTAATCATTTGAAGCTTCTTATAAAGTGGTTGTAAACAGTATAAGCCCAACTCTTCTACACAGTGTATATTGTCCACATCCTTCAATGTAGAGTCTTCTTCGCAAAGTCTGCGTCCACTGGCAAATCAAACGAAAAAATTTAGGAAAACACATGTGAATTTTTTCGTTTGATTTTCCAGTGGACGCGGGCTTTGCGAAGCAGTTTTCATATTGAAGGATGTGCCTTTAGTATCCACAATACAATACTTACAAAACATGTACACCATATCGAATTTCCTCCAATTTAAATCCTTAGGAGCGTGACAGAGAGACGGACCAAGCAAGCAAGCAAACCATAGCATAGCATAGGATAGCAACAAACTGTGTAGGTTGTCCAAAAGGTTCAAAGCATTTTCATATGCAAATGCTATTCTAATGAAATTTAGTCTGTGAAATAATTTTCATTAATATTGATGACCTTTCTCCATTTTTCTGATAACTTTAATATACCATCAGCATAAAATTTGGTTGGTTTTGATGAAAAAAAGTTTTGCACATGCATTTTAATACCCTCCAAGTTATTCAATGTTTTGCCCTGTAAAAAGTTTTGCAGAGACAAACACCAGTGGTAGTCTGATGGAGTAATATCAGGTGAATATGGTGGGTGAGGTAAGACATTCCAGTCAAGTTCATGTAGCCGTGTTCGGGTAGCTAGAGACACATATGGCCGAGCATTCTCTTGTTGAAACATCACCTCTTTCCTGTTTGTAAGCTCTGACCTTAATTCCTTGATTTTTATATATGATAGCTGACGACAGTACACATCCGAATTAATGGCAATGAAATTTGTACGGGAGCTATATATGTTCATATAAAAGGTATCTAGCTATTGCACGTTATTATTAACATTACTATGTATTACCTGTTCTTTTCAGTTCACTGAACAGGAGTCAAAAAAGTCTTCTGACTTTACATCAAACATTTTAGCATCTTGAGCCTATACAATATAAAACTCTACGGTTTTTACAACAAACATTTAACTATCTAAACACGCGTTCCAACTTGGATCCACTTCTAATTTAACTGATGTAGAAGTTTTATATCAAGTGTTTGATTTTAATGTAAGCGTAAAATGTCTTTACTTTGTAGAAATTTAATTAATGTGATGAATTTTTATGAATATGTAGAGCATTCATCTAGATTTGATGCATGGCGCACATCCGTCAAGGTAGAAAATCTTTCGCAAAGCCCGCGTCCACTGGCAAATCAAACTAATAAATTCAGTAAAGGCATATGAATTTTCACGTGTTGGTCTAATAGTTATTGATATTTTTCTTTATGGCCAATTTTCCGAACAACTTTAATACATAATAAATAATAATAAAATTATTATTATTATAATTATTATTATTATAATAATATTCAAAACAAACTTTAATAAATAACATACGAATCAACCATTAGTAACCTCCAACATAACCACCGTTCCACCGTTCCTTTCTAGACAAATAACTCGATTCCGAACTCCATGCAATTTTTTTCTCTGGGGATATGTTAAGAATCTTGTATTTAAAACGCCATCTCCGACATTGCAAATACTTCGAGAACGGAGGATGTATTTGAGAAATTAAAGAAAGATCGAGCAGTGATCCGGAAAACAGTTATTGCGATGGTGAATCGAGCTAATACTTGTCTTGAGAGGAACGGTAGCTATATATGTTGAAGGATACTAAAGGTTGATTTGTACCTTATTTATGAAAGTCGATTTTGAATATTGTTATTATTTATTATTCTTCCTATTATTATTTATTAAAGTTGTTCCGAAAACTGGAAATAAAGAAAAAATATCAACAATGTTATTGCAAGAATTCCTCGTCATAAGTCGTAATCTACTCCTGTTCATTCAAATTTTTACTACGCATACATAATTCATTAGATATTCACTGTTTTCTGTATAAATGGAAAAAATTGCTATAATATGAAGAAAAAGATTTAAAAATTTTTTAAATTCAACTGGAAATATGATACATACAAAAATTGGGAACATATTTGCCGGATACCCTGTATAGTGAAATTCCTAGTTTAACCACTGCAGCCACAACAAGACGAGATATCATTCAGGTAATTTAATTCAAGGTAAGAAATACAACTTACAGTGGATAAATTTAAAAGCGGTTCTCCCCGAAACCAAGCATACTTCGAGAAGACTGATCGCAACTCGTCTGCCCAGTCGCCTACCTTAGTTATAGAACTTCCTGCAGACGAATTCTTCAAGTTTGAATTGTTTTGTGATTCTTCAAGCACCGCCTATTTTACACCAGCAAACTACAAAAAAAAAGATGCTTTAGTTCAATCAATGCTACACACATATTACATTCAAACGACACTGCTTACAATAGCGACCGACGACTCGGCTTCGAATTGAAGGTCTGAAAGCCAGCGATAAACGGCAGACACTTTCAAGAAATTATTTTTTAGGAATTAACCTCCAAAGTTTCATAAAAGTATGTGACTTTAAACTTATTGATCATCTCTTATGATATATTTTTTATGAATGTCACAGTGCACATCCAGTAAGAAATTAGAAGTGAATTTACGTTAAATAATACATCGGAGTCACTATAGACTAGGAAGTACTCAGCGATCTCAGTCATGAGGCTGCTGATATTGATCATGTATTAAGTTGACCAGCAGCGTGCGGGAGTAATACTTTACGATTATTTATGCTGGTATGCAAAAGCTCTTTTAGTAGAGAAAACGAGGTTGACTGAGTGCTAAAAACTAAGATAATATACATAGTAACTACATCCAGTGATGACGTTCGTTCATCTTGTGACTAGAGGTGTAGGCTCGTAGAAACACATTGCGATCATCTAGAAGTTTGAGCAAATAGTTTGATTTAGTCAAGTCAATCAGAGAGGCTTCTTGGTCCCTGCGTCACAAGCAGAAAAAAATCGAGGGACACACGAGGGAACAAACCCTCAAAACGAGGGATA
>VCRD01001005.1:96323-121724 GCA_006783055.1 Trinorchestia longiramus | reverse complement strand
TCATCTTGTGACTTGAGGTGTAGGCTCGTAGAAACACATTGCAATCATCTGGAAGTTCGAGCAGATAGTTCGTTTTAGTCAAGTCAATCAGTCAGGCTTCTTGGTCCCTGCGTCACAAGCAGAAAAAATTCGAGGGACACACGAGGGAACAAACCCTCAAAACGAGAGATCTGGTAACACAAGCACAGATCGCTTACCATTACGCTACAGTGACAGCTACATAATTGTTCAAGCAAATATCTTCGCGTGAAACGAATATATTAATGTAAATGACGAAACAAAAAAATGCATTGCACAATTTATGAAAACTGAACTAAACATCGCAAACTCTGAGTCCCAGAGATGCAATTTTGCATTTCATCAATTCGAATCATCGTCTAGAGAACTCGTTTGAAATCATTATTATTAAAAAAGGTTTTCAACAGATCCTACTGTTTGAAAGCAGCAAGAGACAAATTCATTTGCTTCACTGCATCAGCTACATACCCACGCTCGCCCTGCAGTTCAGAAGACCTCATAAGCATGCACACAGAACATTGCTGGCTCGGACAGCAGTGTTGACTGGAGGCACGCGAAATAATAACTCGAGTTGCCTTGTCGTTTTGCAGCAGCACTTGCTGGACCAGTAAATTGCGATGTGTAACTCGTGTGTATTCGTGCACTTCTTGGTGTATCTTGCAATAAACGACCTTACATTTTATTGCAGGGACTTTCTAAGTTGATCCTCCGTCTGGCTGGAAACAGTTGGTGCACAGTCGGAAAAACTTTCATGCTTTTAGTGTTTATAATAAAATAATTCATTTTATGTGCTTGATAAAAGTTATCCTCTAGTGTGCTGAAACTAGAGCATACACTGCTTTCATTTACATCATGTTAAATGCCAAATAACACGATGGTTCCTACCGATGGATACTTAAGGAATTTTCCAGATGGAAAATGAGAGATAGAGCAGAAAATACTGCAGGAGGTAATAAAATACGTAAAATAAACGAATTAACAAACAACGAACGCAGAGCCGTCTCGCAAGTCCTGCTAAAACATTCAGAGATCGTCTTCAAAAAGTCACTAAATTTCAATGAAAATGAATTTTTCAATTAAATTAATTCCTTATCTTGGTTTCCTGTTCTTCTGAGAAACATAATATAATGTATGCACATCGTTGTAAGTGCAGAGTATGAGTTGGGTTTTTAATTTTTTTTACCTTTTACCCCAACTGTTCCCACCAGAGGAAGAGAGATAACTGTACAAGCCATGCGGAGTTCTTTGCTTTTTCGCTGCTGACTGAAGATGCTGAAGATTCATAAGAACAGATAATCTGAAAACCTTTTTCAAGATTACTGAGGCCTTACAACGTCGCACAAAATTAACCAACACGTTGAACATTACAGTATATTATAGACCCTAACGTGTTTCATTAACACTACCAGTCTCTGTGAATTTACGAAATGGAGAGTTAATTGTGTTTTTAAAAGAACTTCTTGCTTGAAACGGGATTCGGTAATCATGCTGCACTTTTGTTACTTAAAATGACCTCCTGTACACTTAAAGAATTATTATTTTTTCTTCTTTACTGTATCGAGACATGATGGAATAGCAAGACTTTGAAATCGAACTAGAAATCTATGTAGTTATCCAGTTGATGTGTATTCAGGAGACTAAGTTAATTACCATGAAAACGCTTTTCTTTCAATTGAAGCTAATTTTAACAACTGAGTATTCTTTGTTTTTGTTTTATTAGTAAATGAAAAGGGTCACTTAATTCTGAGACATCCTATACAAGACACATGTCACCGTACAAACGTCGTACTTTGCAACCAGTCTAGCTACTCACTCCAACCTGCACGAGAGTTCTTTTCCTTTTGGTACATGCTTAAATGCATAGATAACTCTCGTCAATGTACTCTCAACACCTCTTTTGGTTCATGCTTAAATGCATAGATAACTCTCGTCAATGTACTCTCAACACCTCTTTTGGTACATGCTTAAATGCATAGATAACTCTCGTCAATGTACTCTGAACACCTCAGGAGGGATAAGAATGTGTCCCTTTCGTTCTTGTGTTTTGCCTGCGACGGTTACGCGCAATCATCCGCTATCGTAGTAAAAGCTAAAGGTGCCGCTGTCGTACCATGTTTCGAGAGATGATCTGAGTGCATTTATAAGGAAGAAGAATCTATATAATGTGTTTCTCACACATAAACGTTGTTTTTGTTTGTTCTTTTACTTGCATGCATTATTATTTGCAATCTGTTCATCAACCTCCCAACATGCAGAGAAATTGAACAGGTCTCAAATGGGTGGAAAGGGCAGGCTTCTTGCAGCATCACGGACGGTGGCTGCAAAATACAGGGCAGTTACGAGAGATAGCTGTCAGCATAGCTTTGTTCTAGGAACGGTGATTCTCCACCGTTTCTCCTTCCAACCTAAATCTTATGCGTCTTTTTTTGACGGAGACCGTGCAAACGAGACGGAAGTTCAGTTTTGTTAAAGGCGTGTTGATCTTACTTCTGCTAGTCTGTTGCGAAGCAGGTTTTTGCACACAGCTCACTAGTATCTTTTTTAATCACAATAATATTTAACAGATAATATTGTTTATAAAAATTATCAGAGAGTTTGGTAATTGTGATGACATCCCATTATGACCTGCATATGGAGCACTGTACGTAAATCTATACTATTGTCCCCTTCCCTTTCATGTATATTATTTATACAACTCTAAATTAGACTTACGTAGTAAGCATAAAAACGTATGACTTCAGCCTCCGTACATTTATTTACTTGCCATTACACACCATCTCTCCCTTGATATCCATTCTTTTCACTAATCTCGTTCTCACATCAACCACTTCACTTGACAGCTTGGGTCATCAACCTTTTTCATGTAAAAGAAAAAACGTATGTTTTCTGTTTTTCCCATATTTATGGTAATTTTTGTATTAATATAAAAAATTAATTATCAATGTCTTTCAATAAGAACATCTGCGGCAGTAAGTAAGGTAAACTTCATTGAGAACTTGTAAAGGTTGTGGGAGACGTACGATGAATAGTTGCTAAGGATGTGAATAAGTGAATGCAAATTATTGACCCTAGGTAGCAACTGTAGTTGTCGCAATACACGTCACTGCACATGATTCTGTCTCTTACCTCCAACAGGAGACTCTGATTTCCCCCAACTGATGTACGAAGGCTACACGACAACGCGCATCTACAACAAGTCCGGACCTCTTAGTTCACCACATCATTTTTCCGTGTACCTCAGTGACGACAGCACAGGTACGGGCGTGTGACTGCACTTCCCACAGAAATGATGCGGAAAATAAAATCACTATTATTATTCGTTGCTAAATAAGGACAATACAACGGTAAAAAATGCAGTACATAGAATTTTCTTATTGGAAACGCCATTTTCAACACTTAGAAATAAGTAATGAACAATCAGAGCCTAATAAACGACTCAAGAAGCCTTCACAGTTTTTTAATTTACAGCTACACGTTCCATCTGCTTTTAAAAAATAACCTCATCTGCTATAATTCAATAATATTTATAATTCAACAAAACCACATAACTGCAGCTTTATCATCAGTGTATTTTCAAGGCTATCTAAATGTCCTCATCTAAAATTTTGATAAGTTCATGGGCGCTTATAAAATAAGTACTGATAATTATATTTCCTTCCTTCGATTACATATGCATTGAGAGTTTCTGCTTCTGTTTTCCCATTAAAATTGCAAATGAGTACAATAACTAATAACTAAGTTATAAATACGAACATTGCGCTGTTGTTGAGTTTCATCAACTGAGGAAATTGTTTACACGTATTTCGAAGCTTTTGATTGTGGAAAAACCAATAAATGTTTGTATGTATCGTACCATCATGCGGTCTGGAGAAACTCACAAACACCGAGTTACTGCGCCCAAAATCAATCAAAAAGTGTTCGACTACGACTTCCTAAATTAAAAATATCGTCAGTTTTAAAATAACTAAACATCCGAGGAAGTCTATCGAAAAAGTAACTGCCTCTTGTAGTTGCGAGAGAGTCAATACCATGAAAATTCACATAAAATAAAGTACTCTTCATATCGAAACGCAGGAAAATTTGTAGCTTAAAATCGTTTTCATGACGGAAAATCCGTTACAAGTCGTGCATTGCTATTGAGGTCCGAGGCGCATGACTGGTAAGGCTCATAAGCTTTAGAATGATAGAATCTCGTGTGTGTAAACTTGATTTTTCTTAAGAATCTGTAATATCCTATATCCGATATCAGTTATAGGATACACTCAGAACTGTGAAGACACTCGCAGTTCTCAATTGAAAACTCTGGGTTTGAGTGTCAGAAAATACTAAGTGTTTGTTTGCCCGAAGGAAGTCAGGATCCAGGTAGCTGGCTGTAAGTAACTAGGGAACGCAGATGGAGAGAAGAATTTGATTTGACAAATGTGTCATGAAGAATTATTTTTCATTTAACAGCATGGCTCACCCGCTCACAGAGCCCACACAACAGAGAAAGGTTTCTCTGATCTGTATCGTAATGAGTTCTAATCCATTTAAAAGTCACCCCAATCTTGCCTAGACATAAATCATTATGCACGTAATTGTAAAAAAACTAGTACTAAAATTCATAAATTAAGATTTCAAGAATGAGAATGGATTAAAATTTTGAAAAATAAATGAACGTACTCTAATAAAGATGGCACCTGGTAGACTTAGTCATTGTTAAGATACGCGGGATTTCCAGTCATTTAACTCTATCAACATATTTGCCTTAGTTTTGTAAACGCTTGTTTGAGTTATCAAACATCAGTTTAAATTGGGCTTTTACTCATTATTTGTGCGTCGTAGTAGCACAGGCACACAAGAAACATTTTAGTGCTAAAACATTCATTTTTACTTAAAATGACGCAAAATATGATTGTGAGCAAACATAGCAATGAAAACTATATACTCATTTGTACAAATAAGTGAAGAAACAAAAAAAATGAAACAGTACATGAGCTGCAACCTACAAATTAAACTGTCTCACCGATAGACAACTATTGCCAATAAAAATAGGGATGCAGTTTCAAATTACGTTAAGGATTTTGCATGCAGGCTTAATGTTCAGCAAACTTTCGCTAAATCACCAATGTGACAAATTGTTCAAGTGAACGAATGGTGTTGTCATTTCAATTATCTCATGTCAAGATTTTTCTAGTGTTACAAAAAGAGAACATCACAAAAAGGTGCACGCCTGTCAAAAATTACAACTGTGTTGAACTGTTTTCAGTTGTACTGAAAAAATATACATTTTTCAGCAAAGTATTATTTTTTCAACTCACTCTCTTCCAATTGAAAAACAATATTCCAACATTGAGAATTCAATTCTGAATTCTAAAACTGAAGTCGTTCCAGCACGCCGAAAAGTTGGTATTACTGTTATACATATATATGACAGAGGCGAGTGGTAAAACCGTCAATTTTTGATGCAGGTTCTCTTTGATGGTCCCACTCTCTCTACATTGCAGCACCGCAGTCCCACTTCACATGAGTGGTCACGTCTATACATGACAGATCTCCACTTCAGACCATCGAATTTATGAGTCCCGCATGCAACTCACTTCTCCTCCGAACTTTTGCTTAAGAGTCAATTTACATATCGTAAATATTAACAGAATGTTGAAAGAAACACAATAGAAAAGTATTTCAGCAGTTTTCACATAATATGTCATTGCAATTCTCTCTCTTCAACTCTGGCCAAATTGATATCATAATATAAATGGAGCTCGAGAGGTATTTTTCACACATGCACAATTTGTAAGTCAAACTCTCAACGCAGTTTGGCAGATAACTTCCGTATTCTATCTACAGTTCATATAAACATCAAGATTTCATACGGCCAAGTTTTACAACGCACTGAAACTAGAGTTCTACGAATGCAATAAATTTTAGTAAAGAAAAACCTACATTCGCCTTACATTCGAACTCCCGTAGGTTCCTTGTACTGCCCTAGGTGGTAGATGATCCTCTATTTGCCCTAAGAGGTCGCAAGCAAGTTGCATGAAAGCAATGCAATAAAAATTATGTAGCCTTTGAACTAGTTGATTTTTTAACGTGCAAAAGATTGTCTCCAATATTGAACCTTAAACAATTTCCCGATCTTTAAACTAAAACTTTATATTCATCTCTGCACAATCAAAGTCTCGGGGCAGCGACAGAAAGCAGAACCACCACATAGTGTACCTTAGATTCGTAGCCAAGCCCATACTGAACAACAGGGCTACTTTGTGGCTCACTTTAATAACTTGTTGACTCACTTAACGTATATCCAATCGATACAAAATTCTCTCATGCTTCCAATGCATCCTAGCAGCACAATAAATGAAACCTGAAAGTTGAAAACAGTAAAACTCTCCTTCAGGTCGTTTCCCTGAATATTTTTGAGAACGTTGATGGGGTAAATATGTTGGGGCATATATATAATTAAAGGGATCTAATATTTCATTGCAATGAAAAACTTTCAAATGACGGGGATATCGCATTTTGGAATATTTTGTAATTTGACTTTGAGTATGTTAAAATTCAACACCTGTTTACCTACAGCAGCAGAAGTGAGGCACTGTGACCTGTACAGTGCTCAGTGGCAGCGGCAGCGTTGTGAGTTTTGTGAAGAGTACGAGGGCTACGGTGCCTTCTGTGACATGTCTCTCACAGCTCACCCGTCTAGTGCTAGGGAGGTAAGAACACTGCAATGTGCCATTGTAAAAAGCCACAGGAAGTTTTTCAACTCAGTAACATCAATGTAAGCTAATCCATGCAGTGGAGACAGGATGCGTCTGGCATAACCATTCTTCAGAAAGGATATCCTACTCGTAAGCACATGCTTATTTCTCGTGGCTATTTTTTTCCTCATACACGGCCACCTTTGAACTTAGAGATTAGTTTTTCTATAAGAGTAAAAATCCATCAAAATAGGCTGGAGAAACTGAGTTGTGACTACAATAAAAAACCACACAAACAGCTTCTACCTTCATCGATAGGCTACTAAGATATCAGGAAGCAAACGCTCGATGGTAGATGAAAAACAGAACAAGTCTTCTTGGAGCAATGTGCCACATTCACAGGCATCCAGTACAATTACAACTTTTTGTAATATTAGAACATGTTTTTCTTTTAAAGTATTTATTTCTATTAAAGCCCCTATGACAAGCAAATACATTAGGTAGTTCATAACTAAAATATACCTCGCACTGTTGTAAGGGCCTCTGTCTGCTGAGCACGATGAGAGAACGGCCCCCCACATTTATAATCTTTCACAAAAAAGAATTTACATTCAAGAGTATAAATAATGGATACCGCCAAAAACAAAACAACTTATGAAAGAATAATAATGATACAATGCTTATGATGTATAGGAAAAACACCCTCTATTGTTCTCACTGCTCCGGCTCATAGTCCTCAGCTTTCTGTTTCCATTTCAAATTCTCAAAAGGATTAAAAAGTTGAAGCAGCCTCCAATTTCTTTCTAAGTCCTATCAATTATATCTCACTCAACTACCCACAATAACCAGGCGGCATCAAAAGAATATAAATCTTCACTGGAGCAAATGGTTCGGGTTTTGATATTTTGAAAATTTCAGAGCTCGAGCTCACCTATGATTGTTCGTTAGGTTCGCTTTGTTGGCAGGTTGCAATTAGGATTTACTAAAAAGTTATTGCAACTTTAGCATTAGTTAAAGGCCTTCAATATGTTAGACGATTAGATTTGTGCAAGATTGTTTTCCACACATACTGAAAAATATTACTTATTCATATATATTGACAAATTGTTCTTCATCGTTCCTCCTACACACGGAGGAACACAATGAATTTCAGCGACCTCCAAGCAACATTGCAGGACTGAACAACGCCGAGTTCAGCATATTCACAAGACAAACGATGAAATAAAACTAATGGGCTACAACACAGCTCTATTGGAAAAACGGAGAAACTAAATTCCATCGCAGGCCTCCCTAAAATAGGTAAACAGCTCCCGTGGGTGATGTCACGGCCTCCAGCTGAAAACCTCGACACGCCTGGCGCAGTCGAATGGCAAAGTTAATTTTCGAATCTATTTTATGGCCGTTGGACGCGCTGCAATTCAATATTGTGTATCTGTTTGGTGAGAAAAGGCGTTAGTTTTATTGTAGTCGTCAGTAGAACCAGGATAGATATTTCGTTTACATGCAAAAAGTAATTTCTAAAAACAGTCTCACTGGTGTTGTATAAATTCTGAATAAATTAATTATTCAGAACTTCACGTCAGTACTCAGCCCCATATTCTGTTTATTACAGGTCTACTACATCGACAGTTTTTAATTAGGAATAAATGTATGAACTGCAACTACAAAATCTGTTATGTTTGAAATAATTTTTCATTATTCTTGCTCGTTGTTCCACACCGTATTTCACCATTTTCGGTTACATGATAACTGTACTTTTTTAGTACAAATATCCTTTGTATCAGCACAGTAAACATCTGATCAAAATCAAAACTTTACCTTACATTTGATACACAACACACTTTTTGATTAGGGTTTGTTCTGTTAGTTTTTAAGAGAGTAAAGTGACTTTTGTTTCACCAGTTACGTTATATGATATGCCAAATGGAAGTTTATCGATTTATGATATTATTATGATCATGTGACCCTGACTTTTGAAATTTTATGAGAAGGTAAATTAACTCATAAAAAAATGACTAACGCTTCAAATGAGGAATCCTATGCAAAAAATATGCGTCAGAATTCTTACAGTTTCACACAGTTGAGAAATACGAATGCTCTCTTCATTCCTTGTCATATTCAGAGAATGCGTTGTAGTTTTAGTATGAATATTTATAGACTATAGCTGTCCTAAAAAACCATTACGATGAACTCTGAACTCCACAGAAATTATAAACACATTTTTTACTCGCATGACGAACCCTCAAAGGAGTTGTAATCATAGACGGGTTCCAAGTCGCTGCCTGCCTAGCTAAGTCAAGCAGAGATCTCACGTACATGCCGCTGAGAGCTGTTTTTTCTATAACATAATTTCAATTTCCAATACTTTTTTCGGCAAAAATTTATGCATTTTTGACAGATACCAATTAGAAATACCTGTTACTTGAGAAGCTTTAGTTGGTTCTGGTTCATTTTTAATGCGTTGTTTACTTGTGTGTGTGCTCTATGTCTTGTTTGTGTTTATGTTACAATAAAATTACAACAAAATAAGCTCGCACTGGAAAAAAGTTCTATCCTTGTCCACCACTTTTCCAGGGCTCTATGATTCTTCTTATTTCGTCTCCGGCGTTCATTTTGTACGAGAAATTATCAGGGTGTCTCCAGCAAAAAATATTTAGCGTTGGCCCCTGCTGTTGCTGAATAATTCAGCGGTAGCAACAGCGAAAATATTTGTTTCTGAGCACCACACCCGCTCCGAAAGAAACTCGTCGTCAATTACAGACAGCAAAAACACGTGCATCACCGCAAACTGGCCGAGGAAAACTACCACTCAATGAAGAAAAAACTCAGTCTGTTCTGGCCCCAAGATTAACTTTGCCAAAGAGTGTTGGTGAAAGGAAAGGGAAAACTATAGGTACGGTTATTTGTTTTATGAAGAAAATACTACATTCATGTGAGCAAATTTGTCCCAATTTTTTCTGCCAGCTTGAGACAGCGATCCCTGCTGCTTCGTCAATTCCAGTTGTGATGGTTGGGTCAGGGTTGCGACTGCCGACGATGGTCTTACAAACCACGACGATAAGGAGAAACAAATACGGCAGCATCACGCCGCTGCTGTGGTGCATAGACATCTGCTCTCAGCAAGTGAAGAGGCTTGCAGCTGTTGTCTCTGTAGATCTACAATGCGGTGACAACCGTAGCTACAGCAGCTGTGAGTACGTGAGCAGATGTAATGAGTCATTACGGTAACAGCTGTGGCGGCTACAAGTCAGTAGCCATCGTTTTGTGTGAGGGCGTTAACTAACACATTATTGAGGCCTTAGACAGCTGTACCATACGTTTGAATGCTTAGCCAAGTATAATGTTAGACAGCGTTTGCCGTTGCAAAAAGTGAGAGTTCCTATGCAGCAGTACTCCATGCAGCGGCATGGGACTTGGGTAGCAACCTAAGAATGGGCCAAACGGCTCTTTCCTATTTCCTTATTCTATTGCGTTCTATTGCCTTATTCTATTGTAATGTGCGTTTACTTTATCAGCCGTCAGTCAACAAACATGAACAGTGTGCTCGAGCTGAGTGCTACAACTCATATGTCTCCACGCATTTGTCGTCTATAGGGTGCTGCAGTTATGTATTCTGGCCTAAAATATTCGATACTGAAAATTGCTTTCGGAAGAACTAAGCATTGATAGAAATTTTGTTGCTCAGTACTAAGCTTTTTACTGTCCTGAACACAACATTGCGATAGGAACACATCGAGTGGTTCATTCTTGGGTTGTTACCCATGCCAGATGACGTCAGTCACTAATCACGCACAGGCACCACAGTAGGAGTACAGTGAAAGAAGAGAGAGAATAACAGAGTCATCAATATTCATGCACAGGCACCAGCTGGTTTCACCGGTTCTACAAAGGAATGAAGCTGTTTTACAGCTGTAGAATCCTATGAATTGATAGTATTTGATATCATTAGTCACATCAAAATCGTGATCTTTTCATTTTTTAATATTATGTGAATGGTGCTTGTGATGTGATACCGTCAGGGTTACAGTTAATTTTTGGACAGATATTGCTACAGGGATAGAAAATATGCGCTAAAGGATCGCTGATTACGTAGGTTGTTTCTTTGAGTATTCAGGGAGCTTGGTGTTTGGGTTCGGTCGTTTGATGAGGCTAAAAGAAGCTAAGCTGTTTTCTACGTCGTCTACAGGGCTTATGGCATCTGACAGGGCTTCATGGATATTTAAGGCTTGAAGTTGAAGAATTTCAACTAATAAGGATATTTAAGGCGTCGACTTTCTGAGAAAATATGTTCTGAGTTTAAGAATATTATGCGCGAGAAATTTTTTAATGCGAGTGTATTTCAAATATATTTTAGCAAATTCAGAAAAAAATTGTCAGAATTGGATTGGAAGTGAGTTTCTCGAGCATCATCTCAAGTGAATAATAAGTAGGCAAACACAACCGGCAGGAGCCTCAGCCTCACTCAAGCATAGAAAAGTTCAAGGTTTATTGAATGTTGAAAGGTTTATGCAAGATCAGTATAAAGATTGCTTCTATTCAGATAGCTCTAGCCTGAGTTTTTGCATGAAAACGAGGAAAAAATTTTCGCACCCCAAACAAACGCAAAAAATAATCCAAGCTAGAGGCCTCCTTTTGCGTGTGGCGTTTCAGCCTTTTTATCAGTTGCTTCGTGAACGTTATCCTGAAAACTGTTTTAAATAATATCATTAGATTCCCAACGAAGTATGAAATGAAATATTTGTGCATCTGTTTCCACTGGACAACCAGGGTGCATCTTTTGTGTTTATGTGAGTCCTGCATGCGTTCTATACAACCCGCCAGCACTTGGGAGACAAAAAAAAACAGATAATCGAAATTTAATGTTCTTGAACAAAGGAGAAGCCATGCAGTGGTGGAAAAAACAGATCTACTAGCTTTTTTCTCTATGCACCATTCGTAGGGGAAATCTTGCTCGAGTAAATAAGACACGTATTTAAACCTTCGCGCTTCCAGCTCCTTGTTTAATTAGAGTTCATGTTACACAATTGTGCAACATGAACTCTAATCGCTGAGTCGCTCGAACGTAAGATTTTACCTTGTAATGAGTCTCGTCTCAGGAGCTCAACGCAGCCAAGTTAGTGAACTGCAAGACTGAATGAGAACTTAAAGCTGTCTTCACGAGGAATACTTAAATTTGTACTGCAATAGCAATGCACATCAAGATGGAGGAAGACAAAATGCTAAATTTTCATACGCACGAGTTCCGTCCTCCTTAGCGTATATGTGAGCATCGTAACGTTCAATCAAAATATTAGTAATGATATTTGTTGACAGAGGAAATTATTCACTAAACAGGCCTACATTTAGTCATGATATATTTGCATAGTTATATTCTTCAAGCCGTACAACGTGATGGTTCACACCATGCAGTATTCTTACACCATTAAAGAATTATTCGTTGCTGGTTATTGATATCAGTATTTTTACTAACCAACTAAGTACTACCCTAAGTTCTTTCATGCTCACAATGTAGCTAAATTTCGTTATTATGATCGTATATTACGAAATGTAAAATATTTCATGATGAACTTTTATCGCAACACAATTACTCATGATTAATAATAAAAATTTCTCACATAGTCCGTTATTTCACGTCATTATCAAAGAATCGTTCATCATTGCAGCGGCAGTGCAGATTTCTACATCACTATTGTGAGGACTGATTATATAGTAATTCCCGTCATCATTGCATAGCTATGCACCATTTCTTCATTGCAGTAAAGCTGCTGCTCGATAGTAATTTCCGTCAATTATGTTCAGAATAGCATGAATAATTTCAAACATTGTTTCATCGAGCTACATCGTTATTTTCCATCACTTCTGTTCAAGATCACATTAATTATTTTGGTTATAAGCTTGATATCATACGTAAATAAGTTTCACTCCATATTTACTTGTGTGCATTATTCAGTAGTTATATTACGTGCTTGTTAGCAAGTATGCAACATGAAATTACTGAAGCAAAGACAATACCACTTTATCATCCGTTCTTACTTTGCCACATCTCTCCATCGTGCCCTATCTTCAGACTTCAGTCCATTTCCTCACTTTATCATACTCTATCTTCAGACTTCAGTCCATTTCCTCACTTTATCATACTCTATCTTCAGACTTCACTCCATTTCCTCACTTTATCATACTCTATCTTCAGACTTCACTCCATTTCATCACTTTATCATACTCTATCTTCAGACTTCACTCCATTTCATCACTTTATCATACTCTATCTTCAGACTTCACTCCATTTCCTCACTTTATCATACTTTATCTTCAGACTTCACTCCATTTCATCACTTTATCATACTCTATCTTCAGACTTCACTCCATTTCATCACTTTATCATGCCTTATCTACAGACTTCCTTTGATCGCATCACTCCATCACTTTTATTCACAGTAAAGACGCGCATCAACGAACATGTGAAAAAGTGCATCAGTTCAGCGGTAGCGCTCTGGTCGCAACGTGACAAGTTTATTGTGCTGGAGGACGACCTCGTGCTGGCTCCCGACTTCATCAGGTGTGTGTACTGCATGATGCTGGCTCCTGACTTCATCAGGTGTGTGTACTGCATGATGCTGGCTCCTGACTTCATCAGGTGTGTGTACTGCATGATGCTGGCTCCTGACTTCATCAGGTGTGTGTACTGCATGATGCTGGCTCCTGACTTCATCAGGTGTGTGTACTGTATGATGCTGGCTCCTGTCTTCATCAGGTGTGTGTACTGCATGATAATGGCCTCCTACTTCAGGGCTTTGACATAGAAACAAGCCTCGCCTTCTTTGCTTTCTGTGTTAAGTGCAGCATCTATTTAACGAATTTGAGCGGCGGATTTAAGACTTTACCATGTATCATTGTCCTGGAATAGTTCTGAAAACCTTCTAACGCGTTCCGTTGTTTATGAGTTTGTTGTTTAGGAGCTATTGGAGGATTATTTTTTGTATTGCGGGCATCAAATATGCTTACTTTCTCATATCATTATCATCTTTTGACGTCAGGAGTGTGTATTTCATAATAGTTTTACTTACTATATACAAGATGGAAAGCAAATTAAAGTTAAGGAAACGAACCCAAAATTTGTGAAATCAGCATATCTTGACTTACAATTTTTCAGTTCACTACATACGATAACGTTTTAGAACGTACCTAGTTGCATTATATTTTGTATGGAGTAAATGGGATACAAAACAAAAACTATGTTTTGCTTCATCAGTTCTATTTCAAAAGAGCCATCCCTCTCTGCTTAGTATTTATGCCAGTTTGTTCTTTTTCCTACACAAGTTAGCGCGGGACTGTCCCTGTAGTCTCACGACGTTGATACTACAACATCGTAAATAATGGCAGCGAACTTTCTTCTACGAGACGCTTGGTGAGCTGCGAGGCTGCAGAGTTGTTGGAAGTCGCTTGTAAAAGTTTTGACGCAGTGAGGTGCAGTACATTACACAATTTGGGACAGAGGGAAACCCTTCTTCAATTCACAGATTTCATGTAAAGATTCATGAATAAGTTCAAGAAATGCAGAAGGAAACTGTGATTCATTAACTGGATAAATAAAAAATTCTGTGAACTGAGCTTGAGTTCATTCAAGGAAAAGTTTTCAACGATTAAGAATAAATAAGTTTACCAACGATTGATGCTTTTAATATTCAAACCTCACTACCACACAAGAAAGGGAAAATATCAAGAAAACGATTGATACGCTTTCCAATTTTCCTCTGTTTGTTGCAACAAAGAACATGAATATCTGTTTCTTCCCCAGTCATTCAGATTGCTTTAGAGAATACCTTTCTGAATCAAGTGAAAAACAAAAAGAAAGCTACTTTCATCAGCAGAAGGAAACAATGGGCTGGACCTCCCAATAAGCCGCTACACACTCACAATATAGAGGATTAGAGCCGGATTAGAGCTGGGCTCTCAGAGCAAATCCAAAAGCAGAGGGTAAAACAAAATAACCCTTTTGTGTGCAACGATAAATCTATGAAAATAAGGTTATACTCATTGTTGAACTTTTCGTCTTCGTCTTATGAATAAATTATTTCTTTTTATCAATATTAACCAACAAAAAAGATCTCATTATACGTACGCTTTTACATGAGTTTGAGATGCTCTACTGGCACTGTGTCTAGTCATGCAGAGTTCACCAAAGAAATACGCGCATGCTGTAGCAAAATCAGACATTCAGTTCATACTTTTGCTACAGATGTCTACTTCACAATGTGCTCGTGAAATAGGAGTGATGTCTAAATAAATTTCATATTCAAATATTTGTACATTCTTTTCATTTTCATGAAGAGTGTAAATAATTTCTTGGTGGTCTCTATATTGGTATCAAAATAAAATCAAGTATAACGCCTTTAATAGTAATGAGCAAGCTGTGGGGCAAAGGAGCAGAGTGTGCAGTGAAAATATGGAATGGATGGGCAGTGAATGTGTGTAAAAGATGTGCTTTAGATGTGTCTAGTGGATGTGCAGTGAACGTGTGCAATGGATGTTCAGCGGATTCATGTAATGGATGTGCGTAATGTATGTTTCATGTGTGTAATGGATGTGTAGTGGGCATGCAGTGAATGTGAGTGATAGATGGGACTTTTTCAGAAAGTTCCTCTCACTTATCTCAAAAATATAACTATATATCGTTTAAAAATGTACAGAATTTACTTGTTGTTTCCTGCAGTTACTTCCAACAATGTGCAATACTCATGGACTACGATGAGAAGGTGATGTTCGTGAACGCATACCGCTACCACGCCTTCCCTCACACCGCCCTGGACCCTTCAGTGGTGCTGAGGGCTCAGGTCAGTTACCCTCGTCATGTAATTACGAGACTGCTCTGAAAACACGTTCACCCTTCACTGAAATAAATGTTCGTCGCTAGCAACTGGCTAGAGTATTGCATGGCATGCGTCGTGCAATCTACTGAATTCATTTCATGTGCAACTAACATTCCGTAGCACCTTGTAGAGGATACTGATGATTACTTCACTGATCTCTAGGGAATGATTTTTAATTTGTGCGTCGTTCGTTTTCTGTCCAAGCACTGCACTACTAAAATAATAATGTCTATAAATGAAACTTGTAATTGATTAATAAGTAACTATTGACCGTAAATAAATGCAAGTGGCTTACGTTTGAGAAAAATAGTCGTATAAGTTTCTTGCTTCTGGTCATTGAGATTTCTGGGGCTCTATTGTTAGTATTTTAAATACTTGTCGTTAGTATGGTTGACTCTTCATGCTGCATTCTCTATGAAAAAATCCGTAAGTAAGGAAATAGAATTTTCTAATCTTTTAATATTGATATCATTCTAATGGGGCTTGTAATATTTTGGCACGACATATTTTTCCCTAATTTCCTGATTAATACTTACACATTGCGCGCATTATCAATATTAGGTCGAAATACAGGAGATTCCATGATCTACGAGTTAAAAAATGATTATCGGGTGATTACTCTTCCTTAAAAATGTAACTTAAACATTTTAGCAGCATCGGTACATGTTTATGATATTTGAAATTGTGATTGATTGCACTGTTTTTAACTTATATGCAGGGTATCCTAAAGTCACGAGAAACAGAGAAAACGAGTATTCCTAAACGAAATTTTAGTCGTAACGAAAATACAAATGAACCTTTGTAGGTTAGATAAAAACTCTTTTAGTTAAATTACAATGTTTATTTTTCATTTCAGAAGGTCACCTATAACTTTTGAACATTCACGTACTTTAAAGCCCACCTTGGATAATATTTTTTACATGATAACATTAATTCCTCGGAACTTAAGTTAAGTAAAGGAATCAATAATTATCAAATATTACTCTTTTGCATGGCGTATTTTTCCCTCACGACTATAGTTTTTGAGTTACATCAGTTTTTTGGACCCCATAACGTTAGGAGAACCTGTACGTACCTGTAATACCTACCTATTCGCTTGAAGATGTTTATATATAAACTGGCGTGCGTATTTGCCGTGGCTAGCATGAAGCCCGCAGCACAGTCGTCGTCACGCGCGAGTACTGCAAACTTTGAAGGAAAAACGCTGACGCACGGACAATTGTTGCTCCTGATTTGGGGCATGGGCGTAGAGGAAATCGAGGTTTTTTCTATGCTTCAACTTTTCTTATTTCCCCGATCTAAGGAAAAATGACAGCGAAGACACTTTATGATATTGATCTGTGGTCTGTTTGACGTTGCTTTATCAAGAAATTCCTGATAATTCTAAGAAAATTAGTTTATGCCAGAGCTCAGAAA
Organism: Trinorchestia longiramus; assembly: GCA_006783055.1. Classification (NCBI taxonomy): domain Eukaryota; kingdom Metazoa; phylum Arthropoda; class Malacostraca; order Amphipoda; family Talitridae; genus Trinorchestia; species Trinorchestia longiramus. The sequence continues at coordinate 104,743 of VCRD01001005.1, read as the reverse complement.
AAACTTGAGCCTGTATTTTACGAACCTATGGCATAAAGGACCGGAAAAAACACTGAGAGTCTTGTATTTAAAAAACAAAAAGCTCTTTTCAATAGTAGTAATGGCGTATGGAATGTATTCAAGTAAATAGAGTTTAGTTGTAATCTATACGTAAAACAGTCAAATGATTATTTAAACTCCTAAAATCTTTATCAGCGCCCTATACGTGTTTATTTTCTCTGATTGTACTGCGCATGCACAGCAACAGTTTGTTCACGGCATCCAGCACAAGTATCATACTTCAGCTGCTCCAAGTCATTAACGAGCTTCTTAAGTATCATAGTTCCCTGTCAGCAAGCTATAATAGTTGTAGAGTTCACGAGTGTTGAATTTCACTGGTAACTGAGAAATTCTCAGTCTTAGTGATGATGTAGAGTCATCTTCTGAAGACCATAGGCATAGAGGAACGAACTCGTGGAGCAAATTTTACTCTCCAGAATGCATGTATTTGTTCTACAGTCGTGCCTGTGTGCTGTGAGATTTAAAGACAACTGCACTTAGGTTGCTTCACGTAGAATAGAATATGGCGTCAGGAAAAAGCTGTTTGGTCTATTCACAGCTCGCTACCCATTTCATATGACTTTTCAAATTTAAACGTTATTTCTCATAAAATTATCAGGAAAAACTAATATATACTAATAGGATATACATGCTGATTTCATCTGGAATTTATAAATTCAAGCAACAGAAGCCAATGAATGAAGAATTAGCAACAAAGTAAATCTGAGACCAAACTCCGATCATTATGTTGTTATAGCGGCTGGTGCTTGACTCGTGCATACAATATTGTCTTACCTTACATCCAGAGCATAGATCACTGCGTGACTGAGGTCTTGCAGTCTCTGCAATTTATTTGTTCACATCCACGTAATAATATGATATTATGGGAACAGACACTGAAAATGCCGTGGTTGAAGACTTTGAGGGTATGGGTGGCAGTTAAAGGAGATCTGCCGTAGTAGGGCGCTGTGTCTCTTGGTGGCAGTTCTGCCTCTCCCTCCCTATTTCCCTCTCCCTCTCTATTTCCCTCTCCCCCTCGTTTCAGCCTAGCCCTTCAGCATTCCCTCTCACTTTGGTCCTTTCTCTTGGACTCTTTCCCCGCTCGTTCCCTCGGTTTCCCTCAAACTTTGTCTTGTTTCCCTCTTCTAGTCTCCCCCATCCCTCTCCTCCTGTTCCCCTCCTCCCACCATATTGAGCCGCAGCGCCGTTCATCCTCGAGGGCTGCTGATCCCGCAGTGCGCCTGCAGCGCTGCGCCTCTAACTGGCCAATTATTAAACCATTACCGAGACTTCGATGCTGAGAGCAGTCATGCTTGAGAGTGCCTGCTTCCAGCTGCTAAGTCTCTCTCATCTGAGACTAGTAGTTTCCTTGGTTACGTGAAAAGATGAGTATTAATTTGGAAGGTTTGTGAAACCCTAAAATATTGTTTAGTCTATGACATACTCATGGTTTGTTGGTAAATCCTATGCTTGGAGATATTTAAGTTTTTATTCTTTAAGCTCAGTGATGATTTATGCAGCTAATATGCACCTAAAAATGTATTTTGCGCATTATAAATTTAACGTCACATGCGGACAGCTACGTATGCAGTTTCATCTAATCTCATTTTCATATAATTCTGATTTTATACAATGCTTGAACAGAGCATCCCACTGATACTCTCCACACGACAGAAAGTCTTGCATTCTTTGTTTCATTTAATGCCAGTTGGGAAAACATATTCACTCCTCCATCTATTCAATTTTCTGCTCACACAAAAGTTAACTGTTCCCTTTGTTTCCCATTATTACGTACACTGTCAGTAAATGAGTAATAAACTAAATCAACGAATCGCTCACCATTGTTAACACGTTGACTCCGAAGTGGTACGTATGTGGACTACTTAGGTTAGGTTCTGTCATTTTTTCAGATCCTTCTAGTGACTATGCGTACAAAGTGAAGATTTACACCGGTCAGGCAATCGGAGGCAACGTGTTTATAAATACACAATGCGGTCCTTTTCTAATTATCTCCGCAATAAGGCCTATTATTAAAACTCTACAACTAATATGTTAAATATTCAACAGTTATTATAGTTAAAAAATAACATCTTTCTACTTTAATTTCTTGTTGGACGGCCGATTGATTTATTTCTTCTGTTTGAAGATCTATTGGACTCGAAATCTGCATCGACGATATCGTAATATCGTTCTATCTCTGCTCACCAAATATAGTTTTCAGGCATCACGAATTGATGTGCAACGCCTCAGTTGAGACTGACGTTTAGTGAAGCATTTAACTAATTTTAGAAAGCATTCAGTGTTTTGTTACTGGCCAGTGCTTCACTCGTCATCAGAGTACTACCTCAGTTTACACCCACGACACAGAACGCTGTGTGAACTAAGATCTTGCAGTGTGTGCAATCCCTCCGTCACATCCAACCAAGAATGAAGGGCGGGGCACAAGTAAGGTACCTTTCAAAGTTTTTCGCTGCTAGCGTAACAGTGCTACCGACGATCAAGAGGTACCTTACTTATGGCCCAGACAGTATAATATTATGGCAACAAGTGCTCAAAGGAGTTTAAATCTCTCACTTAAATTAACTAACAGTTGATTCTTTCTCCTCGCTGTATTGCTTGCCCCATTAGTCTACTAGTCACGCTCTTTTGAGCACAAACAAATACAAAAGCTCCTTTTTCCAAACATTGATACGTAAACTTTTTTGTTTGTATTTAGTTGTAGAGATGTTTCCGTTATCATAATAATAATTTTAAGGTAATAAGTGTGCTCAGATGTATCTAACTACTCATCAAAGTAAAAATACAGTCCATCAGAATGCATCCGAATAACCTGAACGACCTACTTGTTGCGCTCAGAGTTACCCATACTATGGCTGGATGGTGAGACGAACTGATGCGCTCTATCTGCTGCAAAACTGGATCCCAGAACAAATGGTATGTTCCTCTGTACTTTGTATACTTAGACATGAATAGTTAACACGATATTTAGCATATTAATTCATCTTTCTGCTAAAATAGCTATAAAAAACACAATATTTATATTGCATACCAATTTGAGGCTGAAATACAGTGTTACAACCAATCGACTGAGGTACAACGAATGGTGTATAACGAAGGGTGATGCGTGATAGAAAAGTATGCGTATAAGACCATTATTTCATATTTATCTATACTCGTGAGCTGTTATAACGTACACGTCTATCCAAAACTTATTCATTATTTTTCGTAAATCATATAATTCGTCCTGTATATGTGCATGGTTTACAAATTCTTGTAACACTGGGATATTTTTTAATGGAATAAGGCTCATTCTGGTAGCAAACAGCAAGCACCATTAACGACCCTCCGAATGGAACTCAGCAGGCGAGAGCGAGGGAGTGGTAGTGGTGTAGTAAGAAGCTTTCTCACATCGAGATAGCGCTCTTCCTAAACTTGAGCTCTTAATAAAATTATTAACCCATAAACCTACTTCCTACCATCTCCCAAGCACGGGTCACATTTAAGATTATCCTCTGTAATGTGATGACAGTGAGTGTGCAGACAAACACCGAGGTCTGCACAGTGTTTGTCTCACCGAAGTGAGACAAACACTGCCTGCTGTTCCTTTCCTCATCGGAATAATTCTTGATATGAAAGGCAGTGACGCGTTATTAAACATTTTGGTTTACCTGTGTTCTATTGCAGTGGATGGGAGCTCAGGTATACGTCAAGCTAGATTTTGAATCGTAACTCTTTTCTACGTAACTGCATTATAGCGCTTGTTCCAGGTTCCTACGAATGGTGCTCTCGTAACTTACTCAACATGGTCCCCAAATTATCGTCCTTATCACAAGAAGATGAATAGAACATAGCATACTATAAAAAGACATGACTATTCTGTGAATCATGTTCTCACATTATTAATAATAACAAGGAATAACTGATATATGTGCTATCAAACACACAATTTTGAATGAAGTATCCTAATCTAGTGAGTGTTCAAATTTGTCTTATGTGAATGCTCATATTTATTTACAAAGTCAGGCACCGTGTGATGGATTATCTTTTCAATATAAATTTCATGAAACTATAGTTTCATACGATGACAAAGCGATGAAAAAACTAGCCGAGTTGAGCATGTTTCTGTGACAAACACATCAATTTTGAACATCATTCTTATTAACTTTTTTGATTTGCATTAAAAAGCTGATATAAAACATCTTCTGGAATGATACACCGAATTAAAACATTTACGCTTGTCTTATAATTAGTATGAAGCCATGTAGTCTTACTAGTCAAATAATCTGTTTACATTGTATGAATAAAGCGGAGGTCTCGTCCTTCCTCTCCGCTGGAGTATTTCAGTTTTTTTTCCTCAAGATGTGCCCCACTTAGTACTTTTGCATTAACGTATTTTAAAGTTCATGTAAAATTTTTTACTATTCCAATAGCAATCTACTTTTGAATTGTACACAAAATTCTAAGACTAATGCTGCCCATATCTTGAACAAAAATTATAATTCTTACTTATAAATATAATTGAAATTGAAACATTTCTCACTACATAACATTTTGCTTTTGAAAAGGGAAACTATAAATGTATGCAGCATGACCTGTAATTATCACTGACTGACGTCTGAATATTTTAATCCAGTTTGTATAATTTTTAACTAATAAGTATCTCTTAATATAATTTCATTCAAACCATGTATAGATAAATGATGCATATGCGCCAGTTTATTCTGTATATGCTGACCTCAGTTTCCGAACTTTTTGTTCAGGTCGTGAGAATATGGTATGCGTGTGTGACAAAATGAACGCCATTTTTCAAATGCAAAACGAGAGAAGATAAATATCTGACTAACGCAAAATATACGTCCGTAGGTAAATCTAGTTTTTGTACAAAGGTGAAGGTCCAAAATACTGCTAACTGCATACGAGAACACTTGTGTCTTTATGAAAAGATGCGACAAAAATTCAAGAGTTTTATAGAAAAGATTATTTACTTACTGCGCTCGTAATCAATAAATGTTGCCAACTGTTTTAGAAGAATATCTAACTGGCAGTTTCGAGCGATTTAAACAAAGGTGAAAAAATTCATAACCTCAATATTACATAGAATTAAACGACAGACTGAAGAGTCCATTCGTGAAGGAAAATCATTGGTATAATATTATAGATACGCAAGTAAATTTTGAACAATTCCCAAAGTTTAGATGTTGGTGTTGGATAACTGAGCTCAGGCATTTTCCGGCCAGGAGGCTGGGGACTGGGACCTGTACATGAGGACTTGGCATGTGGGGAGGAGGTGCACAATACTCCCCGAGGTGCCCCGTACAAAACACATCCCCACCGCCAGCGCGGGTGCACACGTCACTGGTGGGGTTTTTGGACTCACAGTTAATGCCTAAATACACGTCATTGTTTCTTTATGTTTAATTATTATTCGTAGGATTGTGGGGAGTCATGAATGCAACCGATTCAATAACTCATTGTTAAAATATTATTGGCTGATCATTATCTGGTATAAATTGTTCTCTAATTAGCTAAAATTGCTGAAATTAGAATTAATAAATTGTTCAAACGTCTTTGCAATGAGTAGTCCTTTCTTTCTCATGTTCAACCAAATTAGTACAGGTATACGTTTTATTTCAGGTGGTGGGTTTAAAATAACGTTTTCCAAACAATATCTTTTGCAAGGCATCAATCAGCGAGTTGAACTAGGTATACCTGTGATCTATTAAAAAGATCCGCACCACCATCTGTATTATGCTTCCCAGTGGTCGTTCCTCTCAATGTGAGCTGGTGGAGCACTAGAAACAGCATGAGGTGTTCTGCACGTGATGGCGTAATTGCTATGTTCAGTCCTTTTTCCGAAACTGAAATTACTTGAAATACACTGAAACTTACCAGATTCCATTTCTCTCAAGAAATTCTATCTTGTATGAGTTATTTCTATACAGAACTAATTTAAACACGAAAAGTCTTAATGACAAATGACTTTTTTAGCGGTGAGTGCATTGGAAATTGCTTCATTATTGTGTTTTGAATAAGCTCTGTTGTATGGAATTGTGATGATGCATTCAGGGTGGAATAGGTCATTGAACCCATTCTCGTTTCCGTAGAGCCACCCCCTTCAATTATATTCCATGCTTCAAGTATTGATGTTGTATTTTCATCTGTTTAGAAAATTAAAAATGGCAAGTGCAAAGTTTTATTTCACGCAGCAGACAACAGTTACTGAAGGAAAGGCTGTTCAATGATCACGTGTCTGAGGTACTCAGCACTACATCCAGTGCTTCTGTACATTTGTTCGGCTATTATTTGGCAATCAATCATTGACAATTATTTCTTTCTGATTGATAGTCACACAAATAAACTTATGAATTTAGTTTTTTATTATGTTGATTTACTTGAAGCCAAAATTCAATTTCTATTATACTTTGAAGAGACATTACAATATAGATAACGCTAATTTAGAAAGCTTTAATTTGTCATGAAGCTCTTTCACGCAAATCATTCACAAGATGCATCATGCATCGCACAGCCGATATCCAGGAGAGGACTTACAATAGGCGTCCATTGAACCGAATACCTGAAGTGAAGCTCCGTCTGGGTCGTATGTGGGAGCTGGCATACAACATAGACCTCATGCTGGCCGTCCATGCTGCTCATGTGGTCAACATCACACAACATCCCTGTTCTGTTGCACCCGTCCCAGAACAACAGGTCAGGATACCCACAAACCAAGATGCACGAAGCCCAGTAACCCAGAAATGGACCAAACGTCTCGGTATTGTTTTTTTATTCTATTTCAATGCTTCCAAAAATAACCTTCATTTACGCTCATATCGCGTGACAACTTTCTTAGGTTCTGCAATTTAGTTTTAACTTGTTCTTCATTGAATAGTTTACTGTTCGGGCTGAAAGACATTTTTTTCCCACAACATCGCTTTCATCGCTGTTCAATGTCCTGTTCATTTACGTCTAATTAATAAAGGGTTAATGCTACAGAAATTAAAAAAGAAATCGCACTTAGACACCATTGCTTGAAAATATTGTTTTGATTTCGTTAGTGATTTACAATGAATTGATCATGAAAAACATTATCAGGAAAAGAAAAATCATTTTACATGCGAATAAATGTTTTAAAGTACCTGTTCAAATTGAAATGTTCGATATATAATTAAAAATGTATTTCCTTTTGCAGAACAGCTCGTATGTTATATACATCACAGCGGATGGGGACGTGGATGAAACTAAGTCTTACTTCGTCATCGCAAAAGTGAGGCCACAATATGAGTAAAAATATCGCTAACGCATGCGTTACTTGGAGTTCTCTGCAATGCAAAGATAGGTTGAAACGTTATACACTGTAGTACAACGTTCATTTGGTCGGGAACAAGCTAGGAAATTACTATGATAAACTTTATGCTTCACAGAATGACATTTGCTAGTACGCAACCTTTTGTTTTTTTAGGTCGCCTGTTTGTGCCTTGTGTTTCTTATCAGCTGCCGGCTTATGTAGCAGTTCTGTTTCATTTAGATGACGCCAGTGTAAAATAATCCAGCGTAGTGCAAAACCTCAATGGTATTACCTACCATATAATATCATTTTTAAAACGCTCCTAAATTCTAAAATTCTTTAATGGCCAAATATTCTAATTATCGTGTTTTAATTTCATCAGTTTCAAGAAAATACCTTTTTTCGTTTATACAAATGTATTGATAATTGTACATTATGGTTTATTTTTTTATGCTGAGAGGACGTGAGTGAAATTTGACCTCGTAACCTTAAATTTACGTTGCTTCCCGCCGTTGATTTAAGATGTTATCCTAGTAGTATACAAACCGATTTGTCACGTCGCTGCATTGTCTTGAAAAAGGATAACTTATTTCATTGGCTATAGGTAGACACTTAATGTATAGCTACAGATTTGCGAATCCTCTACTGTGGCTGACAGTACAACCTGCAATCGTATCGTCCTTCTCATATCGTATAAAACATTTCATGAACTCTTTTTCGGGTGATATCCTCGAAAAAACACGACTAATTTAACATCGTGCTGCTTCACAAAGGTGTTGTGATCGCAATCCTGCAAAAAATGGATTTAGATGTTTTGACTGTCATCGCTTGCTTCAAGAATATTAATCGGTCCCGTGGCTATTTTTCTTCTCTGCTAAAAACTACGGTAGACCTAGGTTGAGTGAGAAAATTTGCCTGTATCATTTAGAATCTAGCATTTGGTAAAGTAGTGAAGGGTGGTAACACAGGGTGCAGGATAGCAACACTGGGTGCAGTAGTGAAGGGTGGTAACGCAGGGTGCAGGATAGCAACACTGGGTGCAGTAGTGAAGGGTGGTAACACAGGGTGCAGGATAGCAACACTGGGTGCAGTAGTG
>VCRD01001005.1:44616-92956 GCA_006783055.1 Trinorchestia longiramus | reverse complement strand
GCCTGTAGGTTAAACCTAACTTGTGCCTGTAGGTTAAACCTAACGTGTGCCTGTGGGTTAAACCTAACTTGTGCCTGTAGGTTAAACCTAACTTGTGCCTGTGGGTTAAACCTAACTTGTGCCTGTGGGTTAAACCTAACTTGTGCCTGTGGGTTAAACCTAACTTGTTCCTGTGGGTTAAACCTAACTTGTGTGTGGGTTAAACCTAACATCACCAGCTTGGTCGACTGGTGAGCGAATATGCTTGCGGGCGGGAAGACCCGGGTTCGAATCCCACTGCCGACATGGTTGACGCAGCGGGAAATACGGCATGAGACTTGGGTAAAACAACCGAATAATTATCGAAGTAAGTATCCGACTCAAGAATGGGCCAGAAGGTTCGTTTCTATAGCCTCATTCTATTCTATTCTATTCTATTCTAATTCAAAATGGCAAACTACCATGGAAAAATCGAGTTAATTAATGAGTGCATGAGTCCTAACGACGTAAGAAAACACATTAAAACTAATAGTCTTAACTATTGACAGGTTACCGTTTCGTATTTCATGAAACTGCCTCTAAATTGAAAAAAACACGTCATCGGCTACTCAGTTTCAGTGCTGAGTAGTCAGAGTACCTTTTGGTGAGCGTAACCTATTAATCTGTATGTTGCTCATGTACTTTGTAGCATGACTTATGTTTCAAGGTAAATAATATTATTTTTCTTTCATTTGCCCTTCTACTGATGTATTTTTCTAGCGTGACGGGAAATTTCAAGATTTACTAACTCAATTCAGTTATTCACACGGTCATCCAACTTCAGAATTTATAAATCTAAGGCGATTTTATTTGAGTATTTAATGAACGAAGACGAAGTAAGAGAGACATTTGTGTGCCTACGGATGCACAGGCTCGTTGTCTTGGTTCAAGAGACGTAGATGTGCGGAACCTGGCAGCTCCAGAGTAACGTGAGCGTAAATCCTAGACTTTTGAGCGGATTTCTAAATGACATCAGGCAAATTAATGATTCAAATGGCTAGATTCTGCGGCTCATAAAGTCCTGTTTTTAGTTTCTTGCAGTTCTATTAGTTTACAGAATTGATAGATTTGCGAAAAGTTTTAAGCTTTTGGATGTACTTAGGGATTTCGTCAAAACAAATGAAAAAATGTTAATATTAGATATCATTTTCAACTCGTATATGTGAGAACTTAAAAAAATTGAGGAGAAATTAAAATATTGTTAGAAATACTCAAATTAAACTCATGTTATCACAAAAATTAAACAGGGTTATTCAAAATTCAGCAATTGTCGAAAAAGCGCATTTTAGTAAAAATGTTCTAACACAGGAGCATATATTATGAATGTAAGTTTCAGATGAGGGCAGTAGCATGAATATGAGTCTGGTAAGGTGTAGTAACATGAAAATGAGTGGTAAGGTGTGGTACTGTGAATATGAATAGTGGTAGCACGAATATGAGTTTTTCTGTGTGGTCTAATGAGTATACATTCTAACATATACGATATTGATCTGTTTGAGCATTTTGTTGATCTTGAATGGAGGCTGATGATGTAGACAATACTTTTAGACCAAATCCTTCAGAAAATATTTAGTGTAGTTCGCACACAAACTCGTACCCGTTTTCCTCCTATCACTGAACATCATTTTGTTTTGCATGGGTCGCAAGCGCCAGGGTGCTAAAGTCTAGCTCAGAAGCGAGGGAACTAAAAGATTCCTTCTCTTCTAGAACAGCTGTCTCAAACGGCTGCCTCTTTTACCTTGAGGAAACAACTAGCTTAGAATGCGTTTCAGACTCAAACGTTAGCTGAAATACAACCACCGCTCAGAGATCAAAAGATGTACAAGACATCATCTGGGCGGGTAAACACGGACGCTGTTTCTCATTCAGAATGCTACAAGGCAGTGCCCTTAACACCTCTATTTTTGTTGTGAAATCAACAAAGCCGCAAGAGAAAAACGCTACAATTGGTGAGAGAAATTATTACAGTCGACGGAGCAAACTCTTTGTCCGTGTTGCGAGCGCAGGCCTCCATGCTGACAGAACGAGCACACGTGTTCTTGCCACGCGGAAATATACAGTTTTTAACAGTTTACGAAAACCATATGAATGGATTATTTGTTTCATTGGTGATGCTTCATCTGAGATGGAACAATACATGGCAAAAATTATTGCGCATTGCAGATTTTAAAAGCAGTAGAAAAGGGATCACCTTTAGTTGACGAGTGCACAAAATAGATGAACACGTATCTTCATCCCATGCTCGTGCTCAACAGAACGGAGTTGATGCTAGCGAAGTATTACGATAATATTAAACATTCGACCATAAGCATTGAGAAATTGGCTCAAGTTTTTGCTGGTCAAATTAAGTCTCAGAAGACAAAGATGTATGAAAAGTGAGATAAGTGGAAGAAATTTCTAAATTGTTCATATTTTGCATCATTTTCCTGTATATTCTTGTTGAAGTACGAGAATTGGAGAAGCCTCGTAGAGTGGAAAATCATTTATCTGAGCGCTTTACTGGGTTGAGGACAGGAGGTAGTGTGTGAGGAACAGAAACAGAAAGTATCAAGAAAAGTTATGATTTATCAAAACAGTTGAGAAAAGAAGTCATTTCATTATTTCAAATAATTCTTGCAAGTACAACAGCGAACCTTACGCAACATAAAAAAACAAATACGTAGTTTGATTTTTAGAATTGAATATTATTGAACAAGCTGAGACACTCTGCACAACCCAGCATATAGTCCTCCTTTTTCCACCTCCTGGTCGAGTCGTAAATATTGCGTCACAAGGAAAACTCGCTTCAAACTTCGTGCCCGGCAGCTCAAATTGAACAGAAACTTTCCTCGTTGAAGACCTGATCCTGGCAACGTATCCTTTAACTTGGGGAAAGTAAAACAAGATCCACACAAATAACTCTTGGATTAAAGGGGGCAGGAAAATGCCCTCATTTATTTCTAGCGCAGAAAGCTTAGCAGTTTTATACCATGATGTGTAGATAGACTGACAACTAGCCGAAAATCTCTGTTGCTTCCAACCAAAAATGAAATGAAGTTTTTACAAGTTTTTTACAAGGCGCATAATCTAGCAGGGTAATCGCTCATATCTCTGTCAGTGCGTTGTGCTGGTGCCAGCAGTGGGTGGATGTGCTGAGGTGTTCCCGTTGTGAGGTCATAGGAAGAAAAGAAATACCGCAAGTGTATCAGTGGTCCCTCACATCAGACGTATACCTTAATTATCGATACTTTCAGAGATCATCATGCAATAAGCCTCATGGGATCAATTAAAGTTGCACATCACTTAATGTTTCATCCATAATGGAATTGAATGGTAGTTATTAGATTGAAAACTAGTTTAAAAATCATTTCCAGTTGGGTCTAGGACACCCATTAAGAAATTACAACACTTGGTAGCAATTATTTATCAGACCTAGGTGTATTTTTATCATGACATAAAATATTCATTATAACTTTCAATTACCATATAAAATTTATATATGTTCATCTCACTACGGCTAAATGCGAGTTTGCTTCTGTAAATACATCGCAGTGGTGGGAAAAGAGTCCAGTGTTCGTTGTACTGGGATCAAGAACTGCCGTCCGAAATGGTACTTCTTGAAGTTAGTCAAGCGTTGTTTACTAACGATATCATTCCACGGCTAGCGTACACAAGATGTCTTTTTGGATACAATAGTGATGACGCACGTGCAATGATACTCTGGGGAACAAACTTTATAATTCGTTATTGATGAAGAAAGTTCAGGAAACAAACGGGTAACAAGTTAGTGGGGTAGTACTTCAAATTACCATAAATGAGTCCCACGTATAAGCCCTTTCCAAGAACATGAGAAAAGGGAACGCAAAAGGTCGCCCAATGCCTGAAAAAAACAGGATATCGAAGACATCAAATATTCCTAACATATATCAATTCATCGTGATACAATGCGGAGGTTAAATTGCTCAAATGAGTCTGTTTGTTTGCCGTAGAAGGTTCTCGAACAAAAAGTGTGATTATGATACGTTTAATTAGTTTGTGAGGACAATGAAGCATTATGCATCACTACTGTTGCATCAATTATACCTTTAAAAAATTATAATGACCTCGAGCAGGAGTTTTCAGATGCAGTATTTGCTTTAAATCATAATCATTATGTTCTGACTTTCTGATAGGCCTGAAGTGAACAAATGATATGAAGTGATAATACATTCAGAAGCGCTTAAGAAAACTCCCTAAGTTAACCTGTGCAGCAAATTAATATTTAAGCCTGATTTATTTTCTAGGATCTGAACAAATATTTATGATGCAGTTCCGAGCAGTAATGAAGCTCGTAGTGCTTGCAGTTGTGGCCGCTGCAGCTGACCGCAGTTTAGCAATCAACAAAACCCGCTACCAAGAACGTCCTGGAAAGCTTCAATGGTGGGGTTCTCATAATGAGCGACTGGGATTTACTCAATCTGACTCTCAATCGGCAGTGAAAATTCGAGAAACTTGGAATAAATCCCATCTCTCGCAAAAAGCAACAAACGGAAACAAAACTACAGAGAGTGAACACAAGTCGAAGAAATCTGTGCTGCGAGAAAAAAATAAAACAGTGACTAAGGAAATCAAAACACCAAAGAATATTCGAGCTGCTGGGATTCTACAAAGCGACTCTACGCAACACCAAATCAAGACACACTCAGGAATTTCCGAGTCTGGTAACTGTGTGAGGGGTGGAGCATGCATCCCTCGACGTGAGCCGGGATCAAGTATCGGCAGCGATCACGAGACAAAAAACACTCTTTCTTCTGAAGTGTTCGACTGGAAACTAATTGGTAAAGTTGTAACTCCACGAACCATGTTGCTCTAGCTTCAAACTCAACCGTAACAGCAACTATAATTGTAACCCTGTCTTCGATTGTGTTGGGATTCCGACCGTCCCCTAACCTTATAAGCTAACAACAACTATAACTATAATTATAACTGTAACCTCAAACTTGATTGAACTGGTAAATCACAGGAAAACTTTTACGAGACTGAGTCATGTATTTATTTTTTAATGTCTATGTAAAATAACATATATCGAGTTTAACTATTCATTTTGATTATTATCTCTCAAGTTCTATGCTTAATGTTTAACTAATTAATTAGTTAAAAAATTAATTAATTTCATTAAACTTAACGTAAGATCTAATTAATAGCAATAACATTTTTTGCTCAAAACATCGACTCCTTCTGTAAAAATTTCTTCGCCCGGTATATAGTTGAAATGAGATACAGATGGAGCAATTATTAATGTAAGATATGTAGTTTGAGGGCTGGTCGTGCTTTAGTTAGAATAGAATAGAATAGAATAAGGCAATAGAAACGAGCTGTTTGGCCCATGCTTGGGTTGATACAAGTTCCATGTAAAGACATCAATCATTCAGTCACGTACATGCACTTCACGCACGCACAGGCATTTCAGTTACTTGCATGCATCACAATCATACACTGGTCCTAGGAACTAAGGACACATCATACAACTAGTACGTTATAACAATCTAATATTTGTCGAGACGATTTTTAAATGTGTTCACAGTGCTAGTAGAAACGATGATTTCGGGCAGCTGGTTCCAAGTTGCAGCAATTTTAATGGGAAAGAAGCCCATAGCATGGGAACTCTCGAAGTTTCTCATTGTTAGTTTTTGGCCGTTATTTCTGGTTCGCACGTTTACTCTTTCGACAAGCCTTTTCAGGGTAACATCGTTATGGGCGTTGAGATACTTATAAGTCTCGAATAGTTGTGCTCGCAGTCTTCTTTTTTCTTGGGAGATAAGTTCAAGCTGTTGAAGATGTCTTTCGTAGCTGGGATTGTGGAGTTCTTGAACCATTTTGGTTGCTTTACGCCGAATCTTTTCCAATCTATTACATCTCTTCGTCGGATTAGAGGCCAGAGTTACAGTACATATTCCAAACGTGGTTGGACTAGCGCTTTATAGAGCGGTAATATTATGTTTCTAGAACATGATACAGATCTCTACGACACATGATTGCTGTATATGTTCTACAAAACAAGGCATTAGAGCATTACGATGTCCTTAAGTCGTCGTTCTATAGAATGAATGTAACATAAAAAGAGAAATTTCATTAGCTTAGAGTTACCAACCAGCTTTAACAAAGGACCTAAACAATGAAAATATTAACACAGGAAATCATACCACCTGCTCTAGAAGTTTTTCACCCCTTAAGAAAATGCGAAGATAATGAAAAGCATCTTCATTCGGTTACCTCTCATGAAATCTTTACCAAACGAATATGGGCATATTTTTACACGCAGGAAAATCTACAATCTTTAAAAAGACTTGTACGCGAAAACTAATGCAGGTAATGATGCTAATATAAGTTCTAATAAAAGCATTTCTGTCTTTCCCAAAGGACAGATTCTAAACTTACACCGCATTGGTACGTCTTCTGAAAAAGTGTCAGAAATATTGAAGATAGAGTGCCGAACAAATGCTCAGTAGAAAGAAGTAGGAGAAATTAAGCCGATGAGAGAATTCTGGCTCACTATAATTCGTCAGTGTTCTTTAAGGACAATCTGAAAAGCACTTAGAGGAATCTAAGCGGCGAAAATGAGTCCGTGATCCGATAATGCTTAATAGCGTCTTTAGAAGTTTTGTTTTAGTACCATTCTTATAGAATTATATGACTTTAGTTTAAAAATTAGTTCCCTTACAAAACAATTGATGGGTAGTCGAGTAAATCAAGCATTTCATGAAAGATCACCAAGACTTGAGTGCACAGCAGTTAAAAACTGTGAGATCGTCAGACTAATCGAGCTTTACCATCGTCCTGCACGTTGGAGTAGCTAAAATGACACATAAATAACATGAAAGTTATGATCCTTGAAGTATAACTCCGGTATCGCAGGGCTCCAGAGGTTGGAGTATTTATCGGTGGGTGCTTAACATTGTCGTGCTCAACACCTACAACCTTATTTATTACAATTTGATCCCCCACAAATACTTTAATACCAAAGGTGACCATGTGCACCTTTCTAAGTGCCTTTTCCGGTGGTCTTAAATATTCTACGACGACAACGCTAGTCTTGATAGGGCTCATACAGAACAAGTTATTTAAGATCGTGAGGGATCATTCTAACGTATGAAATGTTGAACATTATCCACAAATTTGAGTACCACTGAAAATAAATGCGACCAATTGAAGCAAGAGTTATAAGCTTAAAAATCTATTTCATCTAGGTTTGAAAATCGTAGTCACAGTTTGATCCGACTGTGAGCTAACAAGCTTAGAATGTTTGTAACATCTTTTTAAACAATTCCAAAGAGAATGAAAGTTGAAATGGCTACTGAAGATGATCAATTAAGTTATTGTACAGAATCTTTCCTGTTTATTCAGATATCACAAACTCTAATCGAGTATCGTCCGTGAATGCACTTTCGCCCATAGTGTAGTGTATGGGTAGCGTGAGACGATTTAGTTCTGCTATGCTGTTTCCATATCAGCAGTCTTACGCATGCAATTATTTCCAGATAATACTCACAAATAATCTCATACAACCACAATCGTGCAAATTTCTTTCCATTACATAAACTGTGACGACTTTTAATTTTTTACATGAACTTGTTACACATTTTAGTCAATGATCTTGAACATATAAAAAACATTTTGGGGTTTGAGTGGTTAACTTATTCGTATTGTTGAACTCGTTCTGCAGACAAGCTGACGGAGGGCAAGAACCTGCCCGTTCTGAGACGAGTGAAGCGGTTTGGTGATGGACCGACCATCAGAAACAGTACAACTGACTTCGTGAAGTCAGCAGATCACAGAGAGACTTCAATAAGTCTAACTAGGAGGCGAAAAAGTCAAGTGAAATCAAGCCCCTCCATATACCATTCAAGATCTGATTCAATAACTGGTTCACAAACAGATTCAAGACATTCAGAAGCGCAATCAAGATTTGATTTAATCGCAGAATCGGAACTTAGTTCGAAACCTGAATCAAGAGAATATAAGAAGACCGATTCGCAATTAAAAAATTCTATCCAACTTTTAAAACAAGGTTCAATGAAGGATTTATCTTCAAAGTCAATACTTTTATCACCATTGGAATTAAAAAAAGAAACAGGACCCCTTTCAGGTCAAGATCACAGGAAGCAAATTCCTTTTATTTTCTCTACACCGAAACAAACAAATTACCCGATATCTCGTTCACCAACAAATCGAAGAGTCCTCAGCGAGAAGAGCAAAATGAAGCAGCAAGACGTGGCTCCCACAAAGACCAAGGTAGATCAAAAAAGTTTTCCGGGAAACTACTTCCCCAAAAAGCTCATCTTGGCTTCCCAGGAGATTTCGCCAAAAATGTACCTTACTGCAGCCGGAAACGTGAGCAAAATTAATATTTTACTGCAGTCTGCTCACTTCGCAGAACCTAAACACAGGAGGATTGAACGGGAAAGAGCTAACAACTTCATTCAGTTTTTTCATTTAAAGCAAATAGATGAAGCTAAAAAGAATTCTGATGCAGATCCGACTGAAATTATGCATTCCAATTCGTCTGATAACTCCTCTACTCACATACACCTCCGAATTTTAGTGAGCAAAGATGGAGTCAAAGTGAGCGTCGATCATATGCTGGTAAGTTTAAAGTTGCATGACGCCCTTACTCACTTGATATTTTTATTGCAGGCTACAAGTTGGTTAAGTTGAGAACTCATACACAGAATTTTTGTTTGAACTTCAGAATACGTTATAAAAAATAATTTTTTGCACACTCTACTGCGAGATGAAACTTCATGTGGCTAAACCAAGGCTTTCGAAGATAGGGAAATAAATGAAGATTCACGTGGAGGAAAAAGAAATGTATGAAGTTAAAATGCCTGAAAAGAAAGAAAACTTTCAATAGGATGTTCTGTTTATGAATGAAATTAATTGAATACAAAATTTATTCACGTCTGAATATGTTTCCATAGCTTGTTGCACTAGAATGGCTGCACTCCGCTCAAAATCAAGGAGGTTAAGATTAATCTGACTGAAGTTCATTTAATTCGAGAAAAAAACTCTGACATTAGCCCAAAGTTTGATGTGACGGTACACAGAAAAAACAGTTTCTGAAATTACTGTAGACTTCAAAGCGAAGGCCATGTTATTATAAATTAGTCGCTGACTGTGTTTCCTGATCTAGCTTTATACTTCAGTGCAGGCTTAACCTCGTGTATGTACACATTTCCCTTGCTAAGAAAATTTCGCTAAGAAATCGTAAAGCATTTTACCAAAACCTGGTATAATTGAATTTAAATTCGCTCTCGTAGACTCCGCTGGACGCATGCCGTGCAAACCCCTATCTGTCGCTGTTAACGGTGTCAGTCGAGGCTTGAAATTTTTCAAAAAGGGGTATTGACCCTACACCCAACCCTGGCATTTAATCGGCTTTATTTGGACTGGCTTGGGTCTAAATAACCCACGGATGGGTTTGGTTACTCGACTGAAAATCGTGGTGCACGCTCACCACTGTATTACCCGGCAGCACTGCTCATTTAAAGTGTTCAAACTTTCTATGTGCTCACGTAAAGCTGTTGCAAGGGTTAGAGTACGAGCCAAGGACAGTGCAAATTTCAAAAGTTTTAATGACAGGAGTAAAAAGATTGTAGATAATTCAATGTGCAAAAACCGAAATCCAAACAAATAGAGTTCCTGCAAAACAGATGCTTTGGAAAAATATTGATTCACTACCGCAAGGGAGTATTTTGTGAAGTTATCAAAAATTTCGATTTTTAATATTCAATCCTGGCGAAATAATTAGGTTTGACGCACGTCTTTGATCTTGCACCAAACGTCAGCCAGGGCTGTGCACAACAACCTGTTTTGAAGTGTAAACTTTCCTAGGCCCGACGGTCATCTTCTATGCCAGTCTTCACATTCCCAACTTTTTCTTTTCTTAAAATAAAGTCATACCTGAAAGAAAGAATCATCAAGACGTATACAAGATTCAAGAGAATACGACACACTCATAGTCATAGTGACAGTTGCGTATCTCAGTCTCGATTCAAGTTGTAGAAACCGCGCTGGACCAAGTGTGTTGCGCAAGAACATAGTAATTTTGAATAACACCAATGTCTTTAAACTTATGCTGTATCTACCATACCAAATCCTGACACTTCTTCTCCGCATCTTGTGTGCAATGACAAGAACCACAGTGAGACAAAGGACAAAAATATTAATCTAATGATGATGCAGGGCAATCACGACGGTGCTCTAATGCAGAAATGGAAATTACATGTATTACAGAATAGAAAGGAGGCCAGAGGTGAGGCGCCATTCAGAACTCGTCACTCAGATGGATGCACTCAATACCTTCAAGAGAGACCCGAGGTCCTCCGAAGGCATTTCGTCTTTCTTTGATTGTGCTGCTGCAGAGGCTGAGTGAAGGGGCTGACAGTGCCTTCCTTCACTTGCAGTAGCACGGAACGATGTCTGTAGTTTTTTATTCGCTAGCCGATATTTACTTTAGAAATTAATTTAACTATTAAAATATTGCTGTAGAAAGAAAGAACGTTGAACCGTGGCCGTAAAGTTAGTTCAACACTTCTAGCTTATATACGTCTTGATTACGATAGCGTTCAATTTGAACAATATTTTATAACCAAAATCAGTGCATAACGAAAATCGTATAGCACCACGAATGAGTCAAGTAAAAGATTGTTGATAACAATTTTAGAAACAGCAGTTCTTATAAAAAGTATTTTAAGATTTCAGCTGGATTAGGGTTGCGATCGTAAATTTGTATTAATTCTTAGCAGTCTATTGGATTTTTTCCCCATAACCATCGCACACCAAGAAGTGATTAAAAACGATGAATCCGATATGAAATCATTAAATACCTGCGAATTCGAACGACATGATTCATTTAATATAATTTAATCTAATTTTACACGTAAATCCAACTGTTGACTCTTGAAAAAACGGACCATGGCTCGTTTTCACACGGCTACTGCTACACATAAAAAACACAATGGCACCTCTAGACTTGCTGCTCATTAAATGATTACCTGGGGCATGTTGCGTCGGTATAAGGGCGATCTTAAACCTGAGCGCTACACTTAGAGTTCACCAGCTCATTGGACAGTGCGCACTGCAGCTTTTCCTTGTGAGGATGCGCAACCTATCTAGATGATTTCCAAAACAGATCATTGTATAGCTCGTCAATGGAGTAAAAATGCTGAGAGATATTTGAATGATTTTAACTGGCCTCTGAAAATTCGACTACAAGATATACGACGCGTAGCTCATTTGCAAATGATTATCGAAACTGCTAGCAGAATAAATGGTTTCAAATTTCAATGAAACACTAAGCAATCGTGAATTAGTAAAATTCAAAAAAGTGCACCATACTGGCAGATGGCAACGAGTTATGCTTACATAAAAGTCATTACGAATGTACAGTCCATAATAATCAAGTTCTGCTAAAGAACTCTTGTAACACTTGTGGAGCAGAAACTGTACTGCTCTTCAAGTGTTATAATAGTTATACTGAGCGCGATAATTGAACAAATAATAATCAACACTCGCTGAGTATTTTCATCATGGACTGACCTGACCAGTGCCATGAATTTATTTTTGAGTTTTACATTAGATTAGCGGCTGCTAGAGGCGCAAACACACGCGCGGTCTGGGGCGTGCAGGAGACCATAGTTGGCATGTGAGCAGCGTCCAGTTCTGGGGCTGCAGTGTGTCTGTACACAAGCATCTCATGTTGAAGCTTTGTCTGGAATTTAAGGTAGTAATTTTCCTCAATACTCCTGCTTTTTGAGCCGGTAAAATTTTCATAGGTAATCGATTTGTTTTTGTAGAAATAAAAGGCTTCAACTTAGATCGAAACCTACATGCTCAAGTTACTTCATGTACAGTAAATGACACCATCGTGTCTGCACAAGGACTCATTTCTGCCTCTTTTCGTTAAACTTTGTCTCGGTGTAGAAGCATTTTTCTTCTCCTTCATTTTTTCTATTTCCCTTGCAAATCACTCATTTCATTTCCTTTTCTTGTGAATGCCGGTTTCTACGACTTTACTCGATGTGTTTCTCTAAGACCCATTGCTTCTTTTCGATTTTATTCTTAATTTGAGCACTATTTTTCTCTGATCGTCATGACTATCGTACATTCTGCAAATTCCTAAAGCCCTGTCTATTGGTACTTCTCATCCTTCATCCTCTGCCTGCTGCTGATGTCAGGTGTACTCGTCATGGCGAGAGTTTGTCTCGTGGGGCGACGAGACGAGGCGACTGCACGCGGGAGTGCACGTGCTGTCGCTAGACGCGGCAACAGGCTTGGTGACGAGGACAGCCAAACTGCTGACATGGCAACGGGCCAGTGCCAAAGAGCTCGTCCGGGAACTGAGAGCCATCAACCAAGGCCGAATTGTGCTCATCGTCGGGGCGGTGAGGAAGTATAGGTGCAACACAGATCAGGGTGAAGAGTAAGTAGTAGGGTAAAAAGCGGAAGGTACAATATCCGGAGACCCTATACATTGTCTGTACATTGTCTGCACATTGCTGCTGAACTAATAAAAATATTGCAAAGTTTATTACACTAAGATGCAGATAGTGATATTGATAGTTGACACCCCTATTTGTTTTTAAATAAGAGTAGGTTACTATTTTCTGCTTTGAATACTGGAATAAGTCTTGAAATATAAGTGGAAGAATACTTGAGAGCTGTGTTATCTGAATATGGCAAATAAAGAGGGAATGCAATTCGGAAAGTTCAAACAGTTGATATTTAAAATCTACAATTTGCACATTAATTATGTAACTAATATGTGTTAGTTTTAATGATTTGCAGATTTTCTTTAAAGAAAATTGTTGATCTGGTAAATAGTCAGAGTTGGAGAGTTTCATTAGCATGATATGATGATGGAAAACTGTCATCATATTCTCTGCCGACGTAAGAAAACACTAAATATTGCTGGGCTGTGTAATTATACATTGGTGTAAAATTACTCAGTAAGCAGTGCAGCCACTCTTTAAGTTCATTCTCTGACTTTTCAACGGAGGAAAGCTGAGCCTCTCGAAATTTCGTGTGCAGGTAACTGTGAAAAATATTCGTCTGTCGATGCATGCACACGGTTGCAATGTTAATTTATATTTTAAATAGCCACACTTATATTGCTCGCCTGATAGTCAAAATCTAAATTAAACATGAGACTTGCTATCATTTGTATTGCGAGTCATTAGTCTATACTTACAGTGGTTAGATTATTAGAGTTGTAGAAATTTATTCTTTCCGGTCATTGGAACTTTGCTTCAATTCTGCACACAATGTTTTACAATTTTTAAGATTCGTACAAACAAACGCCATGCATATAACGCAAGAAACACAAGTCTCTTCAACCGAGCGCACAAAATAGTAGACATTAAAATGTAAAAGAAGAATAGTAACTGTTTTTAAGCTAAAGTTTCAAATGCAGTGATGGAGACAAGTGGCAAGTAACAAGAGAAAAATGTATTTGCAGTTCAGTAATTAGGACACTGGCCAAAGGATACCTAGTTATGCTTCATATGACTGTTGTATGATTTCAACCAAGCACGCATGCATGCATAAAACTCTCGTAGAAATATATGTGTAGGAAGCTAGGGAAGACGAATAAATCAAGGCATAATGTAAGGCAACGCTGTCACTCGCATACAACTCTACAACTGCCTCCAGGAATGGCAATCAGCGATTAGTGATGCCATCGCAAGACATGTCAAATATTGTCGTTAAAATTCATCCGCATTTGTTTGATATCATATCGTAATACCATAATACAAATTGCTTTCAAAGCAATCACGTGTGGCGATACGACTTCTCTTTATACATTTACAGCATGAACAATGCAATATTTACGATTATCAATTGAATATTTCAAGGTCAAAATAACACACACACACATTTTACATTAATCGGAATGCAATGAATTGCTCATAACGAGATAGTCGCCGCAATTGGAGGAATCCAAACCTCCTGATATCTATGATGCGTTATTCATAAATTGAGACCAATGTAAGAAGGGAATAAACACGATCAATTAGCTTAACAATGTTGATTGAAAAACACGTAAATGGCACGCAAATATATCATAAAATTATTGTAATCAATGCAACTCTATCTCCTCAAATTACCTAATTCCCCTTACACTAATTACCTAGACCATGTAACACCGAGTAGTAACGGAATTGACACACTGTTCAACCTAACAACACACACTAAGGATGTGCGAACACGTCATGATTTACTGAAAATCAATCTAATGCTATCACTTAATTTCACTCTTAATAATTACCCAAATACACGTTCGTGAACTAATGCAATCAATGCGATCCTATCAACTAATTTCACTGACAATTATCGCTCAATTTCACTCTCGACTGAATGACACAACGGTTGTTCTTTATCCACACAAGCCGAACTCAGAGTTCACTCTACTGCGAGCACATTCCTTTGTCACAGGGCCGTCCTTATTGTTCACACGTGTGTGCGTACACTGTCTCCATATCGTACATGCTGTTCCTTTACCTCCACGGGTTAACGGGCACCGATGGGTTGAAATGTGTTAATAATATTTCCACGTAGGATCTGTTGTTGATTTTCCGAAGTAATTACGTAGACATCAAATCCAAATTGACGCTGAAATCCCAAGCCTCTCCGAGTTAATTATTGGCAAGAACTTCTCCCAAATTCATATGAGCTTCTTCAAGGTTTCATGGGCACAAACTTCTTCTAGGATCCAGTTGCTCCAAAGAAGGGAGAAAATAAAGCCCTAGCTCTACCCCTAGAAGATAATAAAACATACATAAGTACATGTCTTGATGGAGGTGTCCTACAACTTTATACTGTTTCATGGCATATTGTTTCTGCTTTCCTACTTCAGAAGTATTCTCACTTTCCGTCGAGAAGATTTCCGTCTTGATTTACTTGTAGTACCTTTCTTCGCCACTCGTCGGAGCTCACCGGTGCCCTCTGCGTCGATCCCCTCTGCTTCTCACACTGTTGGTCTCTCTATCGTCGTCTTATAATTTTGAACTAGCTTGATTTCTCGACAGCTGCTTGTATAATCCGTTGGTGGTTGTTAGAGAGAATCCTCCTGGCTTAGCTCTCCTTTGGTAGAGCTTCTGATGGTTGGTCAGGCGAGCATTGAGGTATTAATCATGCTCTTGTGTTTTGGTGGCCTACAGTTTTTTTCGAGCCATTAAAGTGTGTTATGTTTGTGTTTTCAAGAGCGCGACCGTTGCGTTGAACTCTACTGGTCACATGCCGCTTGAGCTCTACACGTACACATCCACCATCACATATAATTACACATCATCACACATCATTATACATCATCGCACATCACTGTATATCATCACAGATCACTACCATCACACACGATAGGGTAGTAATAGATAATTGGATTGCTGTTTCATGATATTGGTTTTGCATAAACCTCAAATCAGTTTCATCGACATTTCTTATAAACCTATTGGTGTTAATAACCTTTTCAATTGTACACTTTAGCCACATTTCTCAAGTTCCGTACCTTGGCTTGAGAAAAGTTAATTTTTCTGTACGATTCCGTGATTATTTTAAGTTAAATATTGAGACTGAAATCCGTAGACTTCACAACTATTTACATATTACTCGACTTCATTGTCAAAAACTGCATTGCTGTGAAGTCAGGGACCGTTCCCTCTTCCTTGATTGCACTTGTGCAGCCTGATTTCCTGCGCTTCCTGTCGGAGGAGGCCACGAAGGAGGTCATGGAGTTGGGGTCTCTGCTGTTGGACCACCTCGTTGAGTACGAGAGCTTCGTGCTGGTGGCCAGGACTGGAGGTGGACCGGTGGCAGAGGCGGCACGCACCAAGTACTCACTGCAGTGGTACAACAAGACGGACAATGACGGGCCTCCACTCCTGCTGGAGACTGCTGTCAGGCGCGCTGTAACGGGTGAGCTTCTCGCGCAAGAAGGAATGATGAGGAATAATATATGCTTAAAAGTCATTAGTTTCTCTGTGTCGGTTTTCAACATCGTTTGTAGAACTACACTTAATGAGAATGATAAAAAATTAACTTCATTTATATATTTAAACATGAAATCTCCATCGTTTACTGTGACTTAATTCGAAATGAGTATTCTTCACCCTCTTGTAACATCAGCAATTGATAATGACGTTCATCAGCGTAACAGAGGTAGTTGGTATCAGGTATATCTGCAAAGTTTTGCATTTTATGACGACATAATGGCAAACTTTTCATTAAGCGGGACGAGTTCAATAGACTTCATTGTACATCAAACTGAGGAAGTGCCGAAAAACCAACAATCCATGCTATTAAGGAGAACCAAAATAAAATTATCACATTATTGCAAATACGCCTTGAGATCGGCTAAACTATACAGGTTCGTGTGTTAAATAGCATCAGAAACTCTGTGCAGTAAAATAGTTGCTAGCATATTTGTTGTAAATGGCAGCAAACATACATGCTTTCCAGCCATTTTTTGTGCATCTTTGGTTATAAAATTATGTTGCGATTCTTAGCTCAAAAGCTCAGTTGGTAATTAGAACTCCCAATACTTACAGATCGCTGCGCTGGACAGAATAAACTAGATGCAGATCACAAAACATTCTGCGAGCTTTACGAAGGCTACGGGGCATTTTGCGCTTGCAACGGCACTTTGTTACCCTACATGCAGGTGAGCCTCAAACAGGAGAATTATTTTACAGTGATATTCGTACCAGCCGCCTACAAATCACGCTAAATCCTGATCACATCATTACTTCAAGTACGTTGGAACGCCGCAATACCAAGCCACGGTATTTGAGTCTCAGTTCTTTTCCTCTTGTCTTAATTTCATTTTTTTCCGCAGCCAGACTCTGAGAGCTCGCGTCCTTCCTCCATCGCAGTTGGCTTGATCGGAGGGCAACGTCTCGCACGCACCCTCGACCAGGTGCGAGTCATCCGGAACAGTTGCTGCCTCGACGGAGGGCCAACACCGATGGTCATGTTCCTTGACGAGCACCTACCCGAGGCAGAACTGCTAGCTCGCATTCTCAATATCAGTGTTAATGTTCATGCTAACATGACATTTAGAAAGGGTGAGTGTTGTTGAAATTATTTAAGAGTTAGTGCTAACCGATGAGTGAACGAAGCCGTCGTTGAAAAATCTACAGTATTTCGTTTCTGACAGCAGGGAAATATTTATTAGTGTATGTGCATAGAAACATTCAACTGACAAAATGAACAATATTCTACCATAACCAAAAAAAGGAACGTTTGTCAATACAAAAGTTAACCAAACAAGTTCTGTGAAGGAAACTTTCAACATATGCCTCCTTTGAAAATTTTCCTCAGTCAATTCAAGAGCGGCCCTCGTTTCAAGAAACTTCTTTTAATATAAACTTTCCCAAATCTTTTCAAGTGGTATAGGATAGTTGCATTAGTTAGGTTAACATGCTCTGCAAAGTCCCTAAAAGTAGTGGTGAGATTTACTGTGACATCATCAAATTTGAAGTTTTTTGGACGATCTTTTTTTAAGCTCGTCTTTCCGATTAAAATTACAACCTCGGAACTTTGAGAACCATCTAGAATAACTTTTTCATTCAATACACCATCCCCATTAAAGCTCTGATTGGATTTTGCCAAAATACTTGGATTAAGTTCTAAAACTCATAGAGTAAATCATATCAACAATAAATGAATAACCAAATTTTTGATCCGATATTTTATTAATCTGACTTTTTTGTGATGTGCAAGATATTATTATAATTATTATTACATTCCTAAACGATTACAAGAGACGCTAATTTATTACATGTAATCGCAAATATATTTCGACAAAATGGAACATTACTTTCCTTCGAACCTAATACCGTAAGTAAACACGGTTGAAATATAATAATAATAAACAAAGTTGATCATCAAATTCATCTGCACTTCAGTAAGTCACATATTTCTGTTTAATTTTTTATTATGTGGGAAAATAAGTTTAGATGTTGTTTTAAACTTTAGAGGCACTTGCTGCAGGTTCGGCTGCTAGGGTGAATTCGCTCATCCAGCACGCGGTGTCCCACGTGTTTCAGGCTGTGCCCACTGCTCAGTTCGCCATCATCCTCGAGGATGACCTCCAACTTGCCCCTGACTTCATGTCGTGAGTATTTATCGTCGGTACTTCGGTCAAACTTTTTCTATTGTAAATATTCACACAACTCGGAACTTGCAACATATTTATACTAACAGAACCCCCTTGGAATTACAATGACAATAAGGAAGCAGAACTTATAAAATAGTAATATTAACAGAACGAGTCCGCACTTCACATCGTGAAATGTGTTTTACGATCATGCCAGCGGATTAATTTGAAGTGTGACGAACAGTGCGGGGCTAAATTTGACGGCCAGCATTACAGATCTTCGTTAATAATTTGTACTGTATGTTTTAATTTAGAATAGAAGAATTATGCCAAGTTCTCATTATGCTCCTGATTACTGCTTGGATAAACAAAAAATATGAATTAAAATATTTACGTTTAGCTTCGCAACTCTTCTTGAAGGAGCATTTTGCAGGAGGCTAACCTCGTGAAGGAGCATTTTGTTTCTACTCATTTTTTGAAAAGAACTGAAAAACATGTTTTCTTGGAAATCGATACCCAGCTGGATTTGGTTTGTGACGAGAATGCAGTTAGTAAATAAACTTGAACGCTGTTTAGTGTTCCTCACTTCAGAAGATATCTAGCCTAATGAACGTCACAATCATTAAATACATAACACGTTTTATAGGTTGTGCTCTTTCGCTCACGCTTTGTTTTATTTTCGTGTTGCTTGCGTGAACTAATTAATTGTGGTGGAAACACAATTTTCCTCTTCGAATTATAATCTATTTTCTTCGGAAAATGAAATACAGTTTTAAAATTTAACAATCTCGGTACCTGTTAAAACAACAAAGGGTAAATTCGATGGATAGATTAAACGAGTTTTGATGCATATTTTGGTATGTAACTTGCGTTCTAATACAGTACAAACATACTGATTCAAATTATACAAACAACTTGTCTCTATCACCTACCGTATAAAAAACTGCATTGGGAAATATAAACATCATTTTAGATGGTTAAAGCTTCCTCACCGGTATTATCATTTACGTACCTGCTATTAATAAGAGACCTGATATTAAGACGACCTGACGACCGTACCTGATATTAAGACGACGACCGCAGGAATTCTTGCGGTCGTCGTCTCTGAAATAATGTTTGATAATGTGACGTGTGTTCGTTGATCTGCATGGCAGTTAGAAGAAGATAGCCTCTCTGTGCTACAGACTCTCAAAGTAGAGACCTGCGAGTATCTGGATGCTTTATTTGAACATGACTACAATTTTGCTAACAACATCGTTGTCAGATAAGGAAAAAATGGCTTGATTATTTACTAACTAAACATGCATGAGAAGTCAACATCTCTTGCAATTTTGATACATAGGAAATATTTATGATTCATGGTGCTTCTCAATAGCTATTTTGCGCCATCAATTGCTATTCATAGTGCAGGGCTTAGCGTATTTTACCCATCCCCTGAATTATGATGATAACATTTCTCTCTCTTCCATTTATATACATCATGACTCATTATTACACATTTTCTAGATATGTTCACCAAAACGGCCACAACCAAACAATTTTCCAGTTTCTGCACTCATCCCTCGTGTTTTTGACGGCAGATACTTCGAGCAAACTGCCTCGCTGCTGGCAGACCCGTCAGAGCTGTTGCTGTGCGTCAGCGCCTACAACTACAACGCTTACCCTGACACGGCCAGCAACCTCTCCAGGCTTGTGCGGCACCAGGGCGCCCCTGCCTACGGCTGGATGATCACCAAGGTCGTGGCCACCGAACTCTCTGAGCTCGACCACTGGCCTCTGGAGTTCAATGTAAGTAACGTGAGTTCGTGTTGTGTAAGTAACGTAAGTTCGTGCTTGTATGAATTGTAGTGGCAGTACAACTTGTTTTTAGATTAATATTTTGCTCAGAAAACGAAGTACTTTTTTAAATCTGACAATCTCGGTCCCTACTAAAGAAATCAATCAGATTTCTAAGGGGTGAGTCAGATTAAATTAAATTATATCGAAGAGTTACTTTTGTTGTAGTGAAAGAATTGTTTTCAGAAATATTGAAAATAGAGGTCTGAAACGACTGCTGCTTCGAAAACTCCATCAATAACACATCATTACTTAGATCCAGCGTGTAACACGAATAAGTTAACGTAATTAAGGTGCTGTCTTATTTGAACAACATATTGTGAGGCCAAAGGCTAAGTATTTCAAGTATTTCAAACGCCAACTCGAATCGCTGCAGCTCTACCTTCCTAGTTGCTGATCTTTCTACGCTAAATATGCCACACATAACGTTAAAAAAAAAAACAGAAAGAAATTAATTTTGCTTAGAAACTGTGTGCAATATCAAATTTTAAGACTATTAAAATATTGAAAAAATTAGCTTCTCCCGGGGATGATTAAAAAGTTTGGAACATATGAACGACAGAAACAGTTTCAGGTAGAAGTTTTCATTTAGAATTGAATGATAACTCTGACTTATGAAAATTTCTAGCTGAAGATTGTTTCATGAAGTAAACAAAATTAATGACCAGTCGGAATGAAGCTCCATGAGCGAAACTATAATATCTAATGCATATCGTACAACAAAAGAAGTTTGGCAGAATTCTTAATTTTCACTCTAAAATAAACGAATGAAGCAATTGTTTTTGCCAGAAAGAGTTGAGAGAGAGGCGAAGCGCCACAGCGCTTTGTTTGAGATTGTAAAATGTTTTATGAGTTTTTTCTTTTAAACTCGTGCATTTCACTTCTTAGTTGCTCATCTATGAATTATCTTAAAAGCTTCTAATAAGGAATATTTGAAGGAATGAGGAGTTCACTAGCACTTTCAAAATTCTTGACATTTTCTTCAAGTATTTTGAAAACACCATCATATGATGCAACTCACCATAGAAAACAAGAATCACCCTCTCACTCGAGACCTACTGGATCCAGCTCGTAAACTGAACCGATTATTCTGTTCTTCCCTTATCAGATAAATCACTAAATTATTGACAACTTCACTCTTTAATTCAGAGAAATAATTCAGTATCAATAGTTGTAGATGAAGTTAGTTGTGCTTCACGTGTCAATGTTTCAACGACTCAAAGAATAGACGCACCCCGTTTTCATTTGTATTTGTGAAGGAGTACAAGACAATACTGAGCATATCTTCTTTAAAAATTAAAATTTTTAATTCATTTGCCACCATAAAGCACAATTGTAATAGAATTTATGTACGTTTAGCGTGAAATGATTGAATGTTGTTTTAGAAACAAGTTACACGTGTTCATGAAATAAATAGGCATAGAAAAATATGTAAGAAAAATTGTTGTTTAAAAACGTACGTGGAGTCAATGCTAAGGTACAAGAGGCAAGCGCACAGCAGGTCAAAAATATTACAACCAGAAAGTAGAACTGACAAGAACACAAACAACTGAAGCTAAGCTTCAGTTCAGGAAGTGGAGGGTGACAGTTTTTTCTTGAGGTCTGAAGTGCAACAAATAGAGTCCATCCGTAACTCCTCATTATTAGAGAAACTCGTTTGCTGAAGCAGTGGAGTTTGTCGGCAGGCATCTTAAGTAACAAATTGCTTACAAGAGTTTACTGTGCAAGAACGTGTCGGTGGGAGCATCGGTGCTAAACTTTTTTGTACAAACAATAAAACATGCAAAATAACTGCTAACCTGTAGTTTATGCAACTTGTTACAACATAATATTGTTAAGGAGCAAACAAACAGTCAAATTTATTTAACTAACTATTACAGATGGCGTTTGCATTGATTTTATAGCTAGAGTATTTAAACACATTCATTTTCAGATGTAGCATTTTAACTTAGAACATAAAGTAAATAAAAAATCGTTAATGTTTAAACAAAATTTACGCATTTTCAATCGAAAATGTTAAAATTAAGGTAACTTTCAAAGGTTCAAAAAGTACTTCTTGCAGACTCATAACCTCCTAGCAAAGCTGATAAAAAGCGGAAGAAAATATTTGACACTGATGAGACGTAACTTATTCATTTTATACCTACATCCACACAACACGTCTAGAAATAATATTGCAAGTGGTAAATCTAGAAATGACTACCTAACGCCAAAATAAGTTCTATGACCACAGATTTTTTTTTTCAAATGGAGAACGTACCAATTACGGTGTAGTTAAAGAACTTCTTGGCAATTTGAATTTAATAGAAAATAAATAACAACACTTCTTTACTCTAGTTTCAATCGGGCTGTTAAATCCTTACACAAGTTGCATATTCGAAGGCCCATCCCAAAAGCAAAGTACGCCTGTTCAAGGGTAACCAATTAAATAGTCTACTAAGAACAGCAGAAACGCTCAAGCGACAGGCATCGACGATATTTTCTCTCACACATTCTAGTAACCTTAAAAAACAACAGTCAAATACCCTTCAACGTTTACATTATAGTCGAAGAGCCATTTGCTGCATCTTCCCGACTGTTTGTGTTCTCAATAACGCTGCTCAATTACAGTCGCAAGCCAAATAACTTCTAGAGAAGTGATCCGGCTCTCCATAGCAGATCAATGGCAGTAATGTTCATGATCTCGACAAGACCAAATGGCTTCGTATAACAGCGAAAAGCAGTCGTGCGGATCTTGTAACTCAATGACAGTTCATAATCTTAATGAAGTTTTGGTGTAAAATTTAACACTTAAGAATATGTCTAAGAACAACAGGTAAGAACAAAGTCAGAAGTTAGAGGCACCGAGAGATGGAATGTTTTCCAGATCATTTTGGCTGCTGCCTCTCAACTTACTGGAATAGCCACCTAAGTTCGACAAGCCCGGAATTTCGTCCACTAATGAAATTCGTTGCAAGTTTGAGACTCTCTGGAGAAACATAGTACGGCCTTTGTGTTATAAATTAAAATTCACCGAAATATGCTCTCATTTTAACCCTGATGCAGAAACTTTGAGCAATGTACCGAATTTTGAAATCGGTAAAATAGTTGACTGAGTTCGCCAATAACTGAATATAAAAATGAAATTATGGGATACAAGTATTGTGAACTTGTGTTGGTATAGAAAGAAGTGCGTAATTATGCGTATAAATAAATTCAAAATGCCGTCATGGCTGTTCAATGGGCGTGCGGATGGTGTAAAAAAGAGAACTATGTTGTTTTGGTAAAGCTCTTGAGTTGAACAGAGCTCACAGGGGTTGATTAGAGTCCAATTGCCGACGTGCGAGTACAATTATTGTGGTATTAAGCGGCTGAACGACTGTGTAATTTTTCAAAGAGCGCACATTATCGTAAGTAATACTTGAAATTATGAACAGATCCTCAATTGAAAAGGCACTTAATGAATGAACGAGTTAAAAAATCCATGTGTGATATATTTGGTAGAAAATATGTAGAATAATTGTAATCGAATACTGCTGGAAATAAAAGGCTTGAAGAAAAAACCAGTAATATGCTGATTACTGTAGAAGTAGTGGGGAGCCGACTCTACGAGACAAGCTGTTAAGAGTAGATCGAAAGCTAGGTACTAGTTTAAAGAGAAGCTTTACTTGGAGTGCAATTATATACTAGTATTGATTCATATAGGGTAAATATTCCGGGTCTGAGAAGGGGTAAAAGTGGCGAAAGTTGAAGTTGAGATATTTCAGAATAATAGTTGAAATG
Source organism: Trinorchestia longiramus (assembly GCA_006783055.1). Lineage (NCBI taxonomy): Eukaryota > Metazoa > Arthropoda > Malacostraca > Amphipoda > Talitridae > Trinorchestia > Trinorchestia longiramus. The sequence continues at coordinate 69,231 of VCRD01001005.1, read as the reverse complement.
ACACGGACTTAAAGAGTGAGCAAAAAAATAGACGACTGAGTATGAGTGCTCTTACATTGTTGATGTGCTGCAATCCATGTGGCTATGACCCATTAATAGAAATCAATTAGTTTTACCTCGTAGAATATGTGATCATATCAGAGCCCAAGTGAAGTTGTGAAAGGGAGAAACGAATGAAAGTATTAGATGCAAAACAGTCTTAAGTGACATGTCTGCAGACGAATATGAGATGACTGCTAAAACCATCTTAGAATTGGAAGAAATTGATGATGGCTAGTTTCAGCACTGATAAAGCCTTGTTTTGGGGTTAGTTTCTAACTTGAAGAGTCTGGGTGTCATGGAACGTCAGAAAATGGTATGAAAATGGCAGGAGTAAACCAGGCACTGCTAGGGCCTAGTTCAGCGAGCAAAGCGAAGTAGGATTTAGTGAAACAATAAATGGATCAGACATATCTTTTTCCATATGTTTCATAAAAAGATGGTGTCGAAGAATGTTATTATAATTAAATAGTAGACTGAGTATTCTAGATTTAATTCATTTATTGTTGAGTGTGCATTTACTTTGGTAACATTGTAGCATATTCATATTTTCATGGTTTTGTGTGTTCCTACATATTATTGCTTGTCTATGCAACTACCTAACCATTGTATGTGATCTCAGGTTGACGTAAATAATAAGGGTTGAAAACTAGTTGGAGTCATATCTTGAAGAAAACCAAAAGAATTTCCCAGAAGAGGCATTTATAAATTCAATAACGGATGTTATGAGGTTCTACGAACAGATGTAGACTATGTTAAAAATTAAATACTTTAATTGTAGTACGTTTTTCCATCTCTACGTCATTATTTACAGTCTAACCGAAACTACAAAACTTCATTTTCATTCGAATTGCGTAAGAAACCCCTTGACATGCACTACACCTCAGCCAAGTGACTGGGACTACTACATGAAGGCGAACTTGATGAACACACGCCACATCCTGGCACCCGAGATACCCCGCACGCGGCATGTGGGAGGCGGTGGTGTGCACGTCACAGGCTTGGAACAGGAGAGTCACTACGACGTGAGGGCTTTCAACGACCACGTCACATACGTTACACTTGACATCGAGAGGTGAAAGCCGTGGCTGTAATTATGTTATGTTACAACCTATTACTTCCTTATGGTTACAATGACGTAAATTTTTTTGTCGAGGCATTTGATATGCCACTTATGCAATCTTTCTTCGTGAAATGATTTGCCACAATGTATTAGACGAAGCAAGTGGCTAAACTTTAGTCATCAAACATACTATCATTAGATCTATAGTCCGGTGTCGACCTTAATTGTTGTTTTGTCACGTACATAACTGGTAGCTCAAAGTCCATTTAATTGAAAAATTTTAAGTACCGTTAAGCTAAACAAATGAATTCACGAGTAGCATAAATTAGTTATAAGTAATTGATTGACTTTTATCACACCTTACATTATCCAGTAACTCATCCAGTTGAAAATAATCCCTCACATCAATCGACCTTTATGCTTGACCCTGTGGTCAAGTGGTAACCACATCGAACAATTACAAATCCGCAGTAATTTTCGAGCATTTTCACTGCAATTTTTTCCTGCAATTTCGAAGGAAACCTTAGGTTTGTAATCTCTCTACTACAAAAAAGCGTTGAAATCACCATAGCATGCGATTTAATTCCTGTGATTAGTTTGAAGAAAGAGTAAGAGTAAATTACCGGAATGCTGCGTGTCCAATTGACTCCCTATTTCACTGCGTACGCACTGCGGTTGTGGACTTCCATCGAAGATCGAGCCTTCATGAATCTGTTCAACTTCACCTCACAAGTTTTTTAAAATCATAAGCGTTAACTTTCTGGACCAGTCCAATTGAATCAATTGCCTGAGCTCGTAAAAACCCATGAAGTTTGCCTTGAAGATGATTTTTTTCCTAGCAGTAATTAACTCACGGAGTCTGAGATTCGATTCAGTTTGAAAGTTTTCTCATCGTTTCCAATCCTATTTTTACCCCTCACTAAAAGCGTGGACTTCGCTATGACAGATAGTACTAGAGTTTAGTGCAAAATTTAGGTTTATAATCTTTTCTAAGCCCTTCCTCTAAGCAAAAATTATTGAACTGAAATATGGAGCATAAGCAGTCTATTTGACAAGAACACACTCAATCTTCGATTAATTTTTACTTGTCTTTAACCTCAGTTAAATAATTCAGCCAATGATCACTTAGTTCTAACTCGATGAGGTACGTCCATATACAATACAGAATTTACTCAAAAATAGGCTATATTATCTGGCGAACAAATTTTTACACTGCGTAAAATAATTTTCACACGATGCAGAATAATTATTTTTGGTTAATTCACACAATCGAATTATGACAGTACTTAGATAAAATTTAACACTTATACGATTGACTCTGAAAAAAAAATTTGAAATAAAACTTCAAGATATGTTTGGTAAAATTTACATTTTATTCGCGATGAAATGGCGCATCCTTTGTTTTTTTATTTAGAATTTCTATTGTATTTTGTTCAGGGGTTTACTGCGGTTGATAGAGGCTTCGAATAATTTTTTATTTTCTGTCGTGTAAGACTGTTTTTTCAAAGTATTTTTGTGATGATCGTATAAATCAAAGTCAAACTTCTCAAACATCAAAATTAAAAACTATGTAGTCGTATAAAGTAAAATTGTTGCAGTTGTGTCGATCTTTTTCCGGCTCGACAGAGTGATAGTTCTACTCGTCGAACATTTTAAAGAATGGGAGGCATAGTATAACCCTCACATCACGCTATTTACTCGTAGCAGAAAGTACTAATTTGTGCTGTCCGTAGATCGTGAGTACTAAGTCAAATTGCTTTCCTGGGAAGAGTAGAGCCTATTCCGTTTGGTTTCGATGATCACCTAAAAACGTCCATAGATAATTACAAGAATTTTGCCAAATTAAAAAAAAATTGTGCTAAAAAAATCTTGGACCACAATGGATACGTGTAATACTCAAAAACTCTAATTACTTAGATCACTATGCATACATATAATATTTTGAAAGCATTGAAATCGCTTTCGTACGTACACTTGCTGTTCTCGCAGTGCCCGCCGCAGCAACTACTACGCCTACCACCGCCACATGATGAACAGTTCTATTGTCGTGGACCTCAACCGTATCCACCCCTGCGACCCACACTTGTTTGCGCCCTACCCTGTGAGTAAAATTGAATCCAAAGTATTTCTCATCTTCACGTACAAAATTGTGACGGTTGGACGGTCGAGGAGGAGCAGGACAAGAAAAGGAAGTACTGATAATGCTGAACTCAATAATTTAAATATAAAATTCATACTCCGGACAGACATGCAGGCACTTATATGACAATGGAATTTAATTCTAGCCTTCCTTACGTGTTTTTTTGTGTCAAAAAACCGCAACATGCATACGTACGTGAGTATAGTTTGTTACAAACAAAAATTGAGATGTTTAGGTAAACTAAAGATAAGAAACTCAAACCAGTAAAAGTTTAGTCATAAATAATTAAATTTGGAAGCGAGTTCCTCCGAAGAATTTATATTGACATTAAATTCATCTATAAGTTTTCATGAATTTCTACATCTTAAACAGGAAGCAGAAGCTTTCACGTTTTACTTGGACATGCCCACCGAGAATGACGAGCACGGAGCTCTCAACGTAGTGATGAAGGTGAGACCTTAGAAAATGTGCAGTACATATTGTACATAAGGTTATTTAATCAGACGTTGAAATTATGATAGGTATAGATGTACTTCTGTAAAACCTAAATCTGAATTCTGAAACCTTGAAATGCAACCTAACTTGTAAAAAATCCGATACTTTTACACGACTGTGGATTACTCAACAAACTTTTAGCCTGAAATTAAAAACAATGTTTATTGCAACAGGGATGAAAAATGCAGCGCTAGCTAAATCAACGACCGGCTAGCACTAAAATTACTACCGCTGCCTTCATTAATATTGCCGAGTTTAATATGATTTTAGCGATTGCTATTGCTGCAATTCTAAATACTGCTATCGCGACTGTTGTTTTCTTCATCATAATCTCTGGTGATGGACCTTTCATTATAAACATTCCGACTCGTACGATGGTTATCACTGAGGTACAGACTACCTCCATCCTCTCCGATACAAAGATTCGAGGTCTTCCAACAAAGTCCGGTTGCAGAAACCTTGATTATGCGGTTTTGATAAGACACGCAATCGGTTTCGAGATTGAAGTGGAGTCAACATTCATTTTCTCCACTTATTTTTTTAGCATGAGCCTAATTTTGCCTTGATCTAGTCAGAAATACTAATACAAATTCAATTTTTTTGAATGAAAGGCTGACAATTATTCAAACATTAATAACTAAATAGGTAAATGCAAGCGGTCATAAAGTACGAAAAGCAAATGGTGAGTAGTAGCAAAATTCAACTGTAACAAAATGAAGAATGAAAAATATTTGTTGAAACTGTAATGAAAAACCACATCAGCGTTTTCTTAATGACTCTACTTAGCGCTACTGAACAGTTCTACTTTCGCTCGTCGTAGCAGTTTGAAGACGACAGTGCAGTTCCAGTCGTACTTATTTTAATTCTATTCAGGCCACAGTTCACTTCTGTCATTTAAAAACAAATTGTTTCTCAAAATACAATGACGTCCTGACATCTGCAAAAAAAATTTCTTTCTCCAAGCTGCATAAAATATGAAATAAAGTTTGACCATTTATGAGAAATTAAGATGAGCGTTTCTTGAACATTTTGGAATATTATCTACTATATTAGGAATGGCAGAGTGAAATTTCATTTGTACGTATATGTAATACGACGAAACAACAGTACCTGCAGCCTAAAGTAGCCGCACAAAGTTTGTTGAAATATCGATATACAACCGAGAGAGTTGAACAGACACTGCGTGTCATGTGGTGCACAGTAATGCTACTGCTGCTGTTGCTGCACACCTGCAGCAGGGGCTGCTACTTCCTCTTATGCTAATGTTGCTGGTTATACAAAAGCTATTACTGATGTTTTGTTACTGTTATTCCAAACACTGTGGTGCTATGCCGCTGCTCCATCTCCTGCACCCATTGAAGCTGTTGTTGTTGCAGCTGCTTGTACAGTAAATCAAAAGAATCTTTTGTCGCACTAACGAATAGAACGGTCTTTGGACTTCAAAGGAGGTTCTGAGGGGCACACTTATGCCGTGAGATGACGAGGGACCTGGTAGAACAACGTCTGATTTTGAAGTGAAATTCAATGCTGAACAAACACCAAAAAGGTGACCTTGCTTTTTCTAGTGGGGGGTTAGAAATAAGATGAAAGAAGAAGCTCAGTTCTCTGTTGTTGTTCTATGTACAAATGCATAGAAGTACAGAGCAGCGTTTAATAACATTGGTTGTTCACTATTTTGAAGGTTAAAAACATTGGATTTTGAAAATTCGCCTGTATATGAACAAACAACATGAAATATAGCTAATTCACAACTCATTAAAATTCCAGGACTGTTTGACATGCTAGCTTAGGAAGAATAAGCGAGTTTTAGAACAAAATAATCGTGAGAGCAAGTAAACAACAAGAAGCTAAGTAGCTTTAGCAATGTACTGTTTTTACAATTCATGCTTGGTCTGCTTCTGCAGTGTCTGGGAGCCTCAGACCGGGGAGAAAAAGAACACTTACTGCACATGTACCACTATCACTACAGGGGCCGCCTTCTTTACATGGTAGCGTGTCCGCAGTCCTACTACTGGTAAGCAGGTTGAAGTGCAGGACTTGTCTGAGTTATAACAAACTCTAAGAGATAAGAAATTTATCTATGAGTTGAAAAATACGAGGTGCGGCAACATAACTTCCTTTTTTTGAAAGAAACTGCTTTCAAAAAAATGTTATGTTGCTGTACTCTGTACGAAATTATTTACCAGTCAGAAGGAGCGTTTAGACTAGTACTCAAAGTATCATAGACGGCATGGTACTTAGGTAGCAATAGACGGCATGGTACTTAGGTAGCAATAGACGGCATATAACTTGGGTAGCAACCCAAGAATGGGCCAAACGGCTCGTTTCTATTGCCTTTTTTATTCTATCATACACCCGACGATACACCTGATATGCATATTCAGAAGAATACTCCTGGAAGCATATACGTAATACGTACGGTCAATAGTATAAACCAAAACTGTGAACGTGTGCACATGTTCATTGACAATTGAATAGGTTCTGAGGTTCTGAAATTTTGCATTTAAGATTGTGTGTTAGACCTAATGTTTTAGATACCTGCTTATGAGTAAAAAGTTTCATTTTATTATGTATTATTACCTCTACTCTTTCAAAAATATTATGAATATAAGACAAGACTTGGAATGTTTCAGCTTCCTGCTACGACTCAAAAAGCATGGGACCCAATCTATCAAAACTCAATCTCAAGTAAGACCAGTTACATTTGCACTCCTTTCAGTGACTTCAAGATGAGTGGTGGGCCGCTCTACAGACCCACGCAGGAGGACAAGGCTCGAGCGGACTCCTACTTCTTGCAGCGTCACCCCATGACGCAGTCCATCTCCTACAGGTTGCCTTCGCAAGACCCTATTGAGGACGCACTCATGGAGAACGCTTTCTTTGAAAACTTCTCTCAGGGGTGAAAGGATCTGAGAAATTTGCAAGCTCGAGAGAACGTCAGAATTCAGTGGTGAAATCATCAATTGACATAAGCATTCTGATCGTCAGAATATTTTCAGCCTTGTCTATATTTAAGCACACATTCGGCATTAACAAGTGTAGGACTCAACAGGTTATGTTCTAGTTCTATGAACTTCAGAGAAAAATCTATCTAGTTGGTAATTCTCTGTTCTTATACCTCCAGAGACATCAAAGTTTGTCACCCATACTTTTCATTCAACAGTTTTCAAAGTTTGAAATTTAAAATTTGGAATGGAACGTTCTTAACCTAAGGTTTTAATTGTGTAGAATACTTTAAACCGAAAGTGATAGGATATAATTTTTTCATTTTCCTCCGTTTACCCAAATTACATGAAATGGTATAAAAATTAAGTTACTGATTCATAAGAACTGGTAATATTTTAATACCTCTTCTCAAGCCTCGCCATGGCTTCAAAAATAGCAGTAATTGATAAATATTGAACAAGAAAATATTTACACATTGGTTAGTCTTGCCTCAACTCGAGGTACAGAATACCAAACTGTGAAGTTTATCTCTACGCAAGAAATTACAAGATTAGGAAGCAGGCATGTGCAGTCTTTGAATTATCATACGCCTCTTGGTCACACCTACATTAGAAAAAATTACCGGTGATTTTGTTCTCAAAACTCTGTCAATTTTCAAGGCACGGCCTTGTGAATTCCATTGACCACGTAAGCATTATATTTTACGAGTAAAATGCTGGCAAACATGCCTGAAATGGGTCTCAAATTTACTGCGTTTTTTCAGAAAGGTGTGTCTCTATAACAAGGGCATTTCAAAGATTGAGTCTTCATAAATGCAAGCTCAAGCATAGCGAGTGAAGTGTTCACTCTACGAGACGCCATTATAAAAAGCTTAAGGTTCGATTTGACCTCATTGAGGGTCCAGATGTTTTGTTGCTTCTTCACAATTGATGACAGGACATGAAATGCGTTTGCATTTGTCAGCTGCAGAATATTTGTTAGCACTAAAATAATGAACAGATTAGGGTCAAGAGTTAGAAAACATGAAGAAACAAAAGAAATTGTCAATCATACTTGAGAATCATGAAAAATATAATTGGCTAAATTGTCTGTAACACTGAGCAGTTATAAAACTCAAAAATATTGTTAGCAATTACAGAAGTACAAATTAAAACAAAGTAGTTGGGTAAATTTGTTACTCTTCACTGAGCTGCACTGTCCTGAAGAACATGTGTGTCTGAAGGTTTGTCTGGAACGCTTACGTTTCCTCTGCGACAATAGTGAGAATTCCTCTCAAAATGGAAAATAATTAAGTCCACTACCGCCAGGAGCACCACTTTCTTTAGGTTGTTATGTCTGCAATCAGTGCCGCACGACCCTACCAAACCGTTAAATACATCAGAAAACTTCCTTTCGTCTTCTTGTGGTGCCAGCTACAGCTTCCAATCTGCTGATGTTATCAGCGGTGGCGTGAAGGTGAAGCGTTAAACTTTGCTATCTTGTGATTAAAGAAAATCAGTTTTCTTGTTGCAAATTTCAGAACCAGCTTGCGCATTTCACAAAACCATTCGTTTCCAACATGTTGAGAATGATAACCTGCTTGAGGAAGGGAAATATTAAGAATTGACGGTAGTAAAAAACTTTTTGTAAAGTTTTAATGAGCTTTTTATGAGTTTTACAAATTGAAAATGGTGCTAATGCAATCTGAAGAAAACATGTTTACACTCAACGCAAAAACTTCCGTGGAAAAATATGCTGTAATGTTGAAACAATTAAGTAATTTTTGAGAAAATTGCCGAATCAAAGTATCGTAAATGCTACTTATAGAATCGTGGTAATTATTAACCATGGCTTGTATTCTGTCTGCGAGGTAGCTGCTGTTTGAGAGTGTTTCAGTGTTCCCAGGAGAGGTTTCTCATTTTTAGTTCTTCCAATAATTACATTGTCTCACCTTTATCGATCACTTGCGTTTCACTCGCTCGAAGCGAAAGCAAGCTTTTGAGTAGCATTTTGTTTAGTTTTGTGAGATGATGAAACTGTGTTCTACTCCAACTGCGACCCTAGACGGCATTTCATCTTCACTTTCCAGGTGAAGTAATTGTTATGGTCAACTTATAGAAACATCGAATAACGAAACAAATATTTGGATACCTAAATTACCAGATGTAAAGTTAACGTTAATGAAGCAAGAAGAGCACAGCACGTCCAACACTTTGGAGACCAACGGCACCTCTCGCTAACATCGTGTTCACTACAAGCGAAGTTAATTTAGTTTCCAGTGAACATGTGAATATGCAGTGAATGTCCTGTTGGTCAAGATGCTCGACAGGAGTTCTTTTCTGCTCATAGACTTACCTGACTGCACTGATACCATGACTACTCGTCCGTATAAGGTTCCCAAACTCAACAGACACTTACCTGTCTAGGTCCACGCGAGCGATGATAGTCGAGATGCATGATGGCCAGCTTGCGGACATGTGGTCTGTTTTTGTTTGGTTGCGCTACTTGACGAACTTTACGCGTGACCAAACCATCGTTAGGTTTAGTTTTTTCAATCATTGGCATGCTGCATTTGCAACAGCAACAGCAACAGAAACAACTGTATTTGCGAGCAAAACTTGGAACACACTTCTTAGCTGCATTTCGTTCACTTGTGTTTCCTTTATTTTTCTTTCGGCGACTCTGACGAAACGTCGTTTTAACCTCTGTAGTTTTTCGCGGCTTTAGATGTTTGTTATTGATGATCGCAGTGTCGTTGAGTTTACTTTGCTTTGAGTATTGTTTTCCACTCACCATTTTCCGACTCCCGTCTGTCAACTTGATTGATTTTGGGGGCTTGATTATTGAGGCGTGCTTGACGTCTGACGATAACTCAAACCAAGGATTCTGGTGACGTATTTTTGATAATGCAAGCTTTGATGACTTTTTTTCATATAATCGTTTTATTTGCTCAATACTGACGAGATTAGAAGTAGATCTAGCTGTAATAATGGGTCCACCAGAACTATCTGGGTAAGCAATGGTATTGTCACCAAAGACAATACAACCTATAGAAGAAGAAACGGTGACTGGAATGGAAGCTTCCGAAAAGTAAGTTGAGAAACTTTTGAAACTCGAAGAACTCTGAGAAATGCAAGTCAACTTTTGAAAATCATTCTGCTCCTTTTCGGTCGCTGAAGTCACCGGCTTTCCCAGTTTCTCCACGGGAATAATCTGAGTCGAAAAGAGCCCTGATCGATTGGTTTGACTTTTATCATTTTTCTGCGACGATTCAAAGCTGTCCGAAGTTTCCACTTGCATTGACCTTAAACAGATGCAGTCGGAAAAACCAATTTCATTTGTACTTTTTGTTGCGTTTATTTCTCCTGCTTCACAGCCTCCATCCAGCTCAGTGCTATTCACTGTACTAACGGGCCTCGAAGCCGATGCACGGTCATTAACTTCAGTTTTATTATGGTGGAGTAAATCGGAAACTTGGCAGTCAGTACATGACCCTGATCCTTGATTTTTAGATGAAATGTATTCATGTCCAGCAAATATTTCAAATTCATCATTTAACGTATCATTTGCGATGCTTCCAGTTTCGCAAAACAATAAACTGGGCGCCGAAGCAGCTTTTTGTGCCCCGAGAAGATCTTCGTATTTTGTCCTGGAAAAACAATCGTCATGGTCTCTTTCAATGGCTTCTAACAAATGGACGGCTCTCTGCAGCATCTCATTCGCTGAGTTGCAGTAAAAGCCATCGTTGTTTTTTCCCGCGTTTTTCAGAAGTGGTATTTTTTTTAAATTCTTTGTGAGTTGATCAAAGGACGCTCTTCGTTTGCTTAATAACATCATCGATTGTGAAGACTTGTTCTGAATTCTTCGGAAAGTGCATGATGGAAATATTGGAATGGTAACGGATTCTTCGGCACTTCTACGTAGAACTGGATTTTCTTTTGATTTGTTGTGATCACTTTCATTTCTTTTGAAGCGAGTGCGTTTCCAAACGGAGTAGCGAAAAAACTGATCCGGAAATTTGTTTCGTTTTCGCTCTTGCTTGAATAATTTTTCAGTCTTTTGAGGATATTTTTTATAGTGGGTAGATTTATCTGATTCTATCCCGCAACAAGTGCTACCGAATGAAGTGTCGTGATGTCGATTTGACTTTTGGGGTAATTTTAGGCGTGAGTCATTGAAACTTTTTTCGGTTTCCTCAACAAAGTAATTATGACTTTCAGCGCTAGCGACAGGAATGACTTCTTTTGACTCGAGGTTCAATTCGTCTTTAAAATAAGATTTTTCAGTCGCTATTTCACCTTTAGGAAAAAAACTGCACAAGCCATCACCTTCATCACTTTCAAATGAATGGGTCACATTGAGCATCATATTTTGGGTTTCATTTTGCTGAACTGAACTTGTAAAAAACTTTGTATCTCTGACCATAGCGAGATCAGAATACATATTTTCTTCCTTAGATTTGAGTGGAAATGATTCAACAGGAACTTGAGAGGGAACATCAGCAAAGGGTTTTTTCTTTTCAGCCACGATCGTTATCTTTGAAGCCTCATTTTTTCCTATGTCATTTTGATCAAAACTATTAGACGTCTCCGTTTCCTCTGGCGTGTTGAGATCGCCGTAGATACTTACTTTTTCAACTATTCCGGAAGTTTGAGTTTCTCTGAAAAACTTTCCTTCAACATCTGATTGATCATCGCCGCAGCCAGAAACGTATTTGACGATGGGAAGCGTGGCTCTACGGTCTACTCCAGTTGGAGACTGTAAATCAATATTATCAGAGACCTCTTTCTCCTTATCAGGAGACTGTCTCGGTTGGCAGGCACGCTTAACTTCGCTTGTTGGTTCTTTTTTTCTCAGCCTTGTTGGTTTGGGAGGAGGCTCTGGTGGAGGAGGTTTAGGAGCTTTACAAGAATGAAGAAAAGACTTTGGTACATCGTCCGGTAGGCGCATGTGCGAGTATACTGGTGAGTGAGCAAAGTAAGCTCCAGAGTCTTGTGCTGGATTTAAAACAATAGAAGAAGGCTTTTGGGAATATTGACTTGTATCTCTCGAAGTGTGTAGGAAAGACTGAGATGCATCACTAAGGTGACCGCTATAAGAAGGGTCGAAAGTCTTTAAAGTTGTACTTTGCTTAATTTCAAATCCATGAACTGGACTGCCCGTATTCAATGTTTGTCGATGATCTGTCGTCCTCACCTTGAAATCAGTCACAGAATCGAAAAAGGGAGGCTGTTGAGGAGAAATTGATTCCTGCTGAACAGAAATTGGTAACTTTACAGCCGAGATTGGTTCCTGCAGATCGCACGGTGTCATCAAACCAACGATAGGTTTTTGTTGGAGCGAAACTGTTGGATGAAGGTTGGGGACTGGCTGAGAAAAAGCAAAAGCTTCTCCCAGCGACACCGGCAGAACACTGGGTATAGGGCGCGATAAAGATGATGAAAATGTACAGCAGTCGTAAGAATCTAAAGTGTTCGGATTGGGAGAACTTGTTGAGGATGCCATTAATGTTGTGAATACTCGACACGAGTTTGATGTTAAATGGATAGAGGTAAAATGGCATGCAGCAGAGATGGAAGCCAAATGGGATGGCTCATTATACAATCTTTGTGACATGAACTCACAAGCTCCTGTGTCCTTATAGTAAGGGAGCTCAATAATTGGTATATTAGGCCTGTCAGTTTCATAGTCTAAAAGTATGTCGTTAAAGTCGAAGTCTGTCTTTGTGCGAGAGATTATATCCTTTCGCTCATTATTGAACTCCCATTGACTCTTATCTTTGTTAGCTTTATACAATTCAGTTACTTCTAATTCAATCGTATTATTGTCATCATAAATTTCTTTTTCTGCGTTCTTTTGCAGTTTCATACGTATTTGTGTTAAGTTGCTAGTCTTCCTTTCTGGAAACTCGCACTTCTCATCAGTGTGACGAAAAATGTTTTTAGCTCCTGGGGAATAGGAAACAGTTGAATTTCGCCCTCTATCATCCTTTCCGGCTTCCATTGCAGATGAAGAATTTGTCACTGATGCTTGAAATAATAAATGCGCTCTTCTACCAGAGTCATTATCTTCAGTTCTTGTCTCTCCAATTTCAAATACATTTTCTCCCCTATCAATTTCTTCCAATTTCCCCCGACTTCTTTTCCATAATTTGCGTCCTAGCGATCGTTCCTGCCATACCGTCTGCCCTGCGGGTGGGGCAATCGTTTGCGCTTCTCGCCCTCCTGCACTCGGAGCAAATTGTCTGAGAGTGAAGAGGCCATTTGAAAGCTCGTCACCGTCTTCATGGCGTTCGCTTTCAGCAAAACTCTCATCGAAATTGAGCGCAGTCGTCAAGTTTTCTGATGAAACCAAAGACTCTCGGTCCAAACGAACGTTCGAAAACTCGTTATTTTCTTTAGCAGCGTACTTTGCATCTATCTCGTCACTGGTACTTTTAGGATCCCGAACAAAGTTTTCAACACCTTGACGAATATCCATTGCGTAGCTAGGAAAATTTATACCGTCTCTACTAGAACATATAACGTGTTGGATACCGTTAGAATCACTACTTCGAATGTCTGTAACATCGCAACGAACACCTGAAGTGTGTCGGCTGACATCAAGAAAGTTTCGAGAGACCTCTGGGGCAATATCGGAGGAACTCGTGCTCTGGAAAACGCCCGAATATGACGTCTCATTAGGGACTGACTCAACGGAACACTGTATGGCTTCAGGCCGGCGCTGCCAGACATCTTCATCAGAGATTGGGTCGTTCCTTTGCCGCTCAACTGAAGACAATGAATAAATTGCGGTGGGATCGGAAGACGTACTACACAATTCAGTTAGATGGTCGGAATAGAGACCGCTGGGTGCGGATGGATATAGAAGGGATGCACTCTGTTTCATACCTGCCGATGATGAATACAAAGGAAAAACATTCTGATTTGTTGAGGGAGATGAAAAACAATCAGCCATGTTGTAAGTTGGTAAGGCTAAATGAGTGAGACACAAATTACTCTTGGACACCGAAAATGCAGGGGCGTCACTCACGCTATTTTCATTCAAAACTACATGAGTTGAGAGTACCTTTCTGCTCGCGTTGCCATGTAGGGACTGAGAATCAAAGAGGTTCAATGATGATTTGTTTGTATGAGTCTTTACAGTTCCCTCATCTACAGTCTGAGCATCAGACTTGAGCTTCTTTCCGATCGATTGCTGATCTTCACTCGTTGAATTATCTCTCACGTATTCTTCAAAATCGGTGATGATTGTTTCATAAAATTCTTTGAGCTTGTTGAGATTTTCCCGAAATTTTGGTGATACAAGTGCACCACTAGTTGTTGGAAGGACCCCTTGACTCGATTTAATGTCCTCACCTAACTGTCGCGAAAAACTTGTACGAATGTGTGCCTGTTCGTTCACTGGGTTTTTTATCGTCGGCGATAAGTTATCAGCCTCTCTTCTAGGGTATACAATTTCATGATCACTGTGTCCTATATAATTCGTTCCAATTTCGTTCATTACTCCGCCTTCTAAATTTCGAAATTTAATTTCGCGTTCACTCGTACTGGTCTCAGTTTTCCTTACATCACTTCGCGAGGATTTATCACATATTTCAGTACTATATTTGCTTCTACCCTTATCTAGCAAAGCGTTTCCAGCTCTCGAGCTTGCTATGGTGCTTTGCTGATGATCATTCTCCACTGATTCATTTGAATTTGAATGTGATAAGAAGGGTCCTTCATCTTTAGCTTCTGCTACAGCCCCTGGCGCATTTTTGATGTCTGTTTCAATAAAGTATTCGCCATCTTCGGCTGTTGGCGCAGTGTCATCATGTATGAAATCTGCACCGTGAGACGCATCAGCAGTGGGAGTGCTGCACCACTGACGGCCCTCCTCTTGTAAGACGACAGCAGAACCCATGCCAGCTGGAGGTGACTTTCTAGCACAAAGGGATCTAGCGTTAGTGTTAGTAGCATGCTCGTCAAATTTACTGACCATCTTATATAATCTGTTGCTCAAAGCAAGTTTTGGCTTCCGTTTAAGAGCCGTGTAGTTTTCTCGCTGATATGCTGTTTCATATCGGTCTATTTTAGGAAAGGGGCGAACCCCTGACATAATTAGCTTTTCTTTATCTGCTTCTTGCATTGCTACAAAAGAAGCACCTTCGCTCATCTCCACATTGCCGAGTCGAGTACAAGGTATTACTTTATTAGTGAATATACAAGTTTCTATGAGAGGGATTGCAGCTCTTTTCCTTTCCAACTCATTGGGAAGAAATGCATCACTTTCTTCCGACACTGAATTAGCACGATATTCTTTCTGGACATCGTAAACTTCTGAATCATTTAATGATTTGCACGGTATATTTACAGTTTTTGAATTTAAAAACTTTTCATTGTACGTGGTCTCAGTCACATCTTGGACGTGCGATCCTGGTCTGATTTTATGCTGGAGCTGGGACTCAAGGTAACTATTGCAGTCAGAAACTCCACCATCGTTTGACTGAACTTCACTCTGTTCATTAAGAGGATAGTGTTTCTCTTCCGTTAACAGCATACGCTGCAAATCAACATTAGAATATTTAACTGTAGCTTCTGCGTTCCTATAGTCCGCGGGGACGTTCGGTCTACGTAAATTTTTATTATCTTTCCTGCTGATTTGTTCTGGACTTATACTGGGCAGATCTTCCCAAAGCGGGAGAAGGTTTTTCAGATGAGAATTTTCTGAATAATTTGTTATGTTTTTATTTTCCAAAACTACCATGGTTTGGCGTCGAGCAACTTCATCATTGATATCTTGAGATCGTATCGCATCTGAGGAAGAGTTCGTTACACCTAATGTATATTGGTGATTTTTTTTATCTATATTAATTCTATAGATCAGTCCATGTTGACTTTCATTTTGAATTCGGAGTTTTTTCTTGTGTTCCCTTCTCTGCTTCACTCGCTGTAGTTTGAAGATACTCGTCATTTTATTGCTACCAGCATTGCAGGGAACCGCATCCATTACGAGCGGTCCAGAGCACACCGAAGAAACACATCCAGTAGCAACTTCTGACCCTCTTCCAGTCATTCTACTGCAGGAATTAAAGCCATCTGTGGTCTTAGATAGCGAGGTTTCTTGATCTTTGTGATACTTGGTTTCTGGACCTGAGTCTCGCAGTTCAATGGAACCATCATCACTTGCATCTGTAATGAAGAAATTCACATCGTCGGCGTTGTTTGTTCTACATTTTTCCTCGCTAAGTTCAAACTCTTTAATAGGTTCATTTGTATAGTAATTACCTCTTTGAGACGCTCTACAAGCACACCACTTTAACATGGTTTTAAAACATTACTTCAATCACATAATTCATAACACAACACTTACAATTCAATATTGTCACAGTGAGTATATTAGTCACTAAATTTTTAAATAATCTGCACCGTTTTCTTTCATAGTCAATACTATGCACAACTCCTTTTAATACAGATTGTGGATCTTCAAGTAAATAAGGTAAGATATATTAGTCGTGTTACTGATAAAAACCCAGCCATTTTTATATTTAGTTAGTGAATAAAACACAAGAAATGACGTCAACTAAAACCTAAATTGATTCAGCATGGTGAAAAATCTTATTCATATGATAAATATTAAAATCAAGCTGAAGTTGTGATTCGCTGGAGAACATGACCAGCAATATCTGTCTAATACGACACAGACAGTTACGTCAATGCTTCAAATTTACGAAGTTACATAGCTGAGTCATATTTCCGCTACTGGAAATCCAGATTGATTGATTGCGTCAAATTTTTAGAATCTCCAAATTATTAAAATGTTAAAATATAACTAAACTATTTTAATGTAGCGAATACACAAGTTTATTAAGCATGCATTATGAATACCTCTAGTTGGTACTCTATAGAATCGGATTGTTTGTTGAAATATGAAAGTTTTGTCTGTTGAATAAATGGAAGAAACAGGAGCTCAACATCTGAGAGCACTAGACACTTGAACATCCCTCGCTATACTGCACGAATGGTCCAGTAGCAGAGCCCCTTATGCACACACATGGAGATACACAGAGATGTTGTTTGTGTTGTTAGTGCACGACCAGATGGCCCTCACACTTGATAAGGAAGAGTGTGTGCGACACTCGAGAGTCATCTTGGCAGCTTTAGACGGCAATAGACCGGCCTCGAGAGTCGAGTCTTGGATGGCAAGTGGCAAGAAGAAATCGTTCGAAAAGTAGTTCCGTGGGAAATCAGGTGAGGTTAAAAACGTTTTCAAGACCTCACAATACGCAGTACTGTTTTCCCTACTTTGAAAACCGTCTTCTTACGTAGGTGGAAAACTAACAAGGCATCCCTTTTTCCCCTAAAGTAGTTGGCCATAAAATATACATTTATATAAAATAATTACTCTTACAATACTATGAGGTACAAACATACATCTGTTGTAAATGGATAATAAATTAAGGTGGATTGGCTGTTTTCTATATTGATGAAAAATTGCACTGTGGTGTTTTTTATATCTAAGCTATTAATTACATTTATGCTATTTTTACCGTTGTAAGTTTATCTGACGCGTGTTTGAAATTTTGTGAGCACCTTGCACTTTACATGTGTTCACAGAACAGTACGAGTAGCTGACATAATCGCCACATACACTACATATAGATTTAAAGTGATGGGCAACCATCAACGTTTAAAATAGCTTCAGTTTCCCGAAAAAATGGATTTCTAAAGGACATGCATATGAATAGTTTCCGTGAAACATTGTCCCATTCGCATGTTAAAACTTCAACCAATCGTTTCGGCGAAGAGAATATGCCATTCAGTCTCTGCTCCTCAGCACCCTAAGATGGATCAGTTTGTTGAGATCTGCCATTGTGTTGGCCAGAGAACATCCTTGATGAGATTCCGATGCACTTGGAAGCCGATGTACCTCTAGTGTGTGGGCTCAAAGTCATCCCGGAATGTGACAGTGTTTGTCGGCAATGTTAGTCGCGAGAACTCCCTCGTTGAAGAGGTTTACGTATTTCTTGGCAGTAATCCGTACGTTGAAGGCAACGAGGGATTCCGTTAAATGCCTTGAAATTGACGACCAAATTCTCAGTGAGTCTCCATTCATAAGCATGGTGTTTGTAGAGAATATAATGCACAACGACACATAAAATATTGTCTCATTCGTGCAAGCTTTGTGATCATTCCTTTATTTTTGTAGTTTAGCATATGACTCAGTTGTATGATGTCTTGAAACGTCAGTCCTTCTCTGTATATTATCATGTAGAAAACTCGTTGTGCTGCCTTTATTTGAGTGTTGAGATTTGATGTAACCTTTTCCCTAGTAGTTTTTGTTTCTTAGCCTCAACTCATTTAGAAGCTTGAAGGTTCCTATTTGTTAAAACATAAATTTGCGCTCCCCTTTCTTCTTCGTTAACGATGTTTGGACACGTTTTAATTAAGCAGTCATCACAACAGACTCTGTCGCTCATCACACATGAAATAAAATAATTATTCTACTTTTTTATTATGCGTGCTGCCACAAATCGAATACTATCGACATTGCTTCCCTGAAGTCAAATAGCCCCAATTGTTTTATTTGATTCTTGTACCTATTTTTTAGGTACAAGAATCATAAATCTGAGGCAAATAAATAATAGAGTCAGAAAATAGTATGATATCAATAATGTCCATCCAGAGAATGATAAAGCTCATCCACATGTCAGGTTAACAACATTATCATATTCTGTCAAGCCCCTGTATAAATAGATACATCCTCAAAAATGAAATTTTTGCCGTAAAAATATTTCCATCCTCAATTTTTCCACTACCCAGCCCTAAAGTTTGTCGCACCTGAGCTTAGTGAAAACAAATGCACTTAGTAATTTATTGGACTCTGTATAGTACTCATTACAGTTTTCACTCCTGTAGACATAGATTCTACAAGGTACGGGTTGTGCAAACATTGTAAGCAATGTTTGTTCACTACATGTACCAGCGCTGTAAAAGGCTATCAACGATAACGAAAAAAGTATAAAGCTTTCCATTTGTTTCTGAAACTCGAACCATAAAATTTTTCAAATTTATATAATTTGAAGACTGTTTTGACTCTTTGATATGAAAGTATAAACTCTTGAAATCATTTATGCGTTAAATAAGTCCTACGTATATAAGCGTTATTATGTTGAAATATGCCTCATATATCAGAAAATAAAAATAAATAACAGTGTCTCTAGTCATCTAAGATATCTGAATAACCATGAGAAGTCATGTTTTTACTCCACAAGGTTGTAAACCGCAATCTCAACCACGTAACTCAATCCCAATTCATCACACCACCCATCAATTCCACACTGCCGCAGCGATACTTAGAATATCCACAGATCTTCGCGATTCATGTCATATTCTAACTTTACCATCGGTCTGGAATGAGCTAAATGCATGTGGTTAAATTCTTCTATACTCCAGCACCTGCAATTATCTGTGAATTGAAGTTGTTCCTTTCGATTAACCAAACTGATACGTAGGTAAGCTTTCTTCAAATCGTTGTTGAGCATAATGATTACTTCATAAATGCATATTAATCTCTTTGATTTTAGTAGTTGCTTTATAGTGCGCCCATCAAAAACTCGGGCTATTTGTTCCCTATTGTTATAACTGAGCAAATAGACTTCAGAACTTTTCAACTTCGGACAGTTGCTTTTCTACAGTCCGAAGCTTAGTCCTCATTATTTTTGTCACTTTTCCAATCGACTGGCGGTAATCTCAGTGTGTCGTGAGTGTACGACAGAAATACGTCCATTAAAACTTATTGCAGTGCCAAGATCTATACTTGTTTTTACGCAGACGCTTCCTTCGTGCTGAATCCCGTTTTCAGTGAAAGGAAACAATGTCGTCACATTCGCTTTGGCAAGATTTTGTCACTGTAAGAAGAAGAAATTATTGTTCATCATGTTCTAAATTTTATATAGTTCAGCTGATTTCGTGACCAGGTGATGTTTATTTTGAAATGAAGGGAATTTTAAATACTTTTGGATGCAAAATTTTTTGTTTTTCTTGTCGTTTAGTTTCTTCAAGCAGTATCCCAGGGAGATCAAGAATTCCAGAGTCATCCTGAAGTTCGAGGATCCATGAGCAAATCTGAGTGAACGACGAGTAAGAAATTAATCAAATGAATTCGAATGGAACAGAAACTAATTTTTTTAAGTGAACGCTTCGATGTCAATGAATTTGCATACGATCTCTTGTAATTCAATTCTCTTGTAATTCGGCACACCGCCACAAAATTTAATTCAGAGTACATAAACTTTATGATAGGAAAACTGCTGAAGTTTAACCCTGAAATCAACGTGTTTCCGTTCTGAACACACGAAATAAATATGGGAAAATATGACTTATCTATATCTAGTAAAGAATTACTCGTATTTAGATGTGAGAGAGCACCACGAAACCAGAATTCAGAAGCATACCGAGCATCAAGACACTTAGGGGCATCTGGGCCGTACTTCAAAGACTTCTGAACTAAATGGTAAGTGAGTGAGAGAGGAGCTCGAGAGCATTCGTCCGGCCATGTGAATCTGCGGTCTGCAGGAATATATTATGGTATGAAAATAATGTGTATGCCAACCTCGTTCCTAGAATATATAGGGTCATAAAAATCTGTGTATTTCATCCAATTATTTATTGAATCATACACTGGGTAGGACATATTCAAATATTATTAGATTCCTAGAAGAGAATTTAATTTACCTGATGCCATTCGATCTTTGTATTAGGATACTATTATTTTTTTTCTGTAGCTATCTCATGCTTGAGTTTGCTCGTGCTTCGAAAGTTAAATGTGAATATTTTAAAATAGTATCATCAGTTCCATGGAATTGCAAAAATTTAGCTGTGGGAGAATAAAGTGCATTTTTTGTTTCTACACGAACTGAGAAGCTCTAACAACAACCACTGAAGCATGGCTGATCGCTTTTGCAGTAAAGAAGACGACCAAGCTGCGCATGTGTAGACCAGACCGTCGGCATAACCATGATCATTCGTAGACCGGCAGTGGTAGGTGTCCCATTATAGTTCTACAAACCAGTACCACACCATTGACAACGATTTATTTGTGAACCTGAGGAGGGAGAATATATGGCAGAACCCAATGACCTACCATAATTTAGAGTTCAACAGATGGAAGATAGGGCAGGGAAAATTTTTGCTAGTATTGCAGTGTCGATGTTTTTAATCAACAGTAGACTGACTACGAATGAGATGAGCAACGAAGGAAAGATGTATCTGACGTCATTTACTTGGTGAGACATCATAATGTGGATATACAATTTTTATTTTGATACACGTTTTCAACTTAATTTTCATATTAATCACAGTGCAGTCGTTATTGTATATCAACACAGAACATTACAGCCACAAGATCAAGCATATCTGACTTTCGTGCGATTAGAAAGTCAATGTATGACAGCAGCAGAACCTAAATTTAATTCATGATACCTCAAACCCATATATGATCCCATCAAAGGATTTCAAAATCAAAAAACAGCTGAAAAAACTGGCATCAATTATTTTAAGGGAAAGAACTTCATCTGATCGTGTCAGAACTTCAAGCATACGTCTGAGCGAGGCTGTCGCAAAATCCTCTTAGAAAAGCAAAAAAGTGGAAGAGTGGACTACGGAGTCCAATGTTAGCTTTTAAACATTAAGAAGAGGGCTCTAGAAACTCCTGTAGCTATGAGGATTTGCCGAGTGTAAGCTACATTTCTTTTTTCAGCCCGCGATAAATATAAGGCAATAAGAAGACATTGAGTTGTGTTTATCTTATCTATGCACTCACACAGCCCCCTCTGTTGAGGACGAATGAAAACTGGGAACAGTTTCGAAACTCAATTCAGAATAAGATTAAAGTAGCATTAGATTGATGCAAACTACTTAAATTACTTCCTTTTCTGCTTGAGCTAACTTAACACAAGTGTCTTACGGTCGAAAGTTTCAGAGATTTTTGTTGAAAAACAGCCGAAAAATAACCAGCAATTTGATTTGTTCACAGTGGTTGACAGAATTGTTTCTTGGGTTAATTCTATTTTCAAAACACCGGTGTCAATTGTCAGGAATGAACTCTTACGTTTCGACCGAAGTATCAGTAAAAATTCAAGGCATTCTGTTCCAAGAAATTTGGGCATCCAACATCCAACGATGTTGATTCAATTGCTTTTTTAATTTGATTGCAGTCAGGGTGCGAGGCATACGCCTGTTGCTGTATTTTTGTGCTTCTTCAGGAGCTTCATAGCCAAGTCCTGGTAAGATATTTCACCACCAGTTATGTATCGCACTTCAAGATATCCTAAGATTTTTTCACCTCATATCTATAAGCAGAAGCCATTTCAAAGAATAGTCTGATTTTCTTGGGTGAATTAGTTTTTTTCTAATAAAAGTCTTAGAGTGGTTTTTAATGAAGTTGTGCAACTGAAAAGTTGGATATATCTTTGTAGACACGTTAATATCCTAAATAAATGTAAACTCTCAAAAGTGTCCTAAGGGAAAGGCTACGACTTTTTTGCTTATGCACTATATTACATTAATAACAAATCACCAATATCTCCCGTTATACTTAAATGTACACAAACTTCCTTCCAATGGTAGTATTCTTTTTAATTTCTGAAAAAAATTATAATACATGAACACGGCTTTCAATCTAATCCTACGACACTTTACCATCTCACTGCCAGTGCATAGATTTTCACAACTCCTTCATTTATCCATGAATATTTGTTTATACTTAAATCCAAGGCCTATCACTGAAAAGCAGTGGCGTAAAACTTGGTGCTCGCAGAAGGAACACAAACTTGAAGCTCAAAACTTAGTTAATAAGTGGTGATGAAGCTCTTGTGCTCAGGAGTTCGTGCCCAAGAGCGGATTTTAAGACCATGTATTTAATGACTGCGGTTCTAAACAGATTACGGAAGACCCTGGACTCAAAACCTGTAGCTCAAAACACAGATAACAAGAACTATTTCTCTAGCCCTAGTACAATTAAGAGACCCGATACACTAAGCTTGGGGCTCAATACTAGGGATCAAGACAAAAATTTACGAGTTGGTGCCTAAGAACAACAATTCAGGAGCAGGAGCATAAGAACAAGATTGCAAGACTGAAGCGTCTGTACAATTTGGTGCAGCTAATGTGTTTATCTGACTAGTGCACCGAGACGTCATACCAGGTGTGATGATATTTTTACTTTTCAGTTTATATTCATGCTGCTATGTAGGGAATTGGAGCCGATTGACATGCACAACACTTTTTATTGTTTCATTATTGCAAATGTAGAAAGCCAATTGATTTTTTGTTCTAATGTTACTGTAGCGCAGAGAGTAAGTAAATAAAGACGCTGCCAAAAATATAGCGAATAATGGACTGGCTGCTTGTAAAACGAAAAAATTTACGAAAATTACTACGTTTTTTTAGTTGTAGATGAAAATTATGGATTCACTGATTAAAAGGATGACGGCATATTTGCAATTTTTGGGTTGTACTGGGTTTGCACTTGTACTTCTAAAATGTATGGAACCGATTGTAAACCAAAACGCCTGAATTTCGATTTGGAAATAGGATGAGCGTAGGTGGCTAGAGATGCGCTGTCAATAATGAATATGTATAAAATATCAATTAGTCTAGCTCATCAGTACAAATCATTCAGGATTCAATAGCCAGGAGGGCTCAGTTGGCTGCCACCGATCTTGCGGTCCCCAGGCTCTTCAGATCTTGGACCTCTCAGATTAGAGGCCTCTGAAGTTAATGGGCCAATTAGAGGACACGGCTTATCGAAGCCACAGTAGTTTAATTCTACTGCAGAATTTGTGTCTCCTGAGGGCTGCAAGTATTAAGCTGGGCTCACCTATATTTATGTGACACTGAACCAAAAGAGAGCTCGAGTCGTTTAATCACGTCCCGAACAACTAACTCTCATTCGATTGCCTGGTGTCTCCCGGAAGAACAATTCCTCCCGCTAGACATTGGTCACTAAAAAAGATCAATTTGAACCACAAAATCGAATTGCAGGAACAGACAAATGCAAATCATCAGCCAGATTCACTGCAACAGATCGAAGCTTCTCTAGACAGACATCAGTTACTCTCAATGGTCGGTCGGCTACAATAGGATTGTCTTGGAATCAGCAATTGAAGGACTACTTTGAAATCTCGACAAATTCATTTCATTGTTAACGGCTACAAATTTCATCAAGATGATTAAATCTCATTTCCAGAGTATAGTTTAGTACGAACAACGAGCATCGCCTTTGTCTTTCACTTAAAAAATTATGAAATAAAAATCCACACAAGCTGTAATTAGATCTGATTTCTCTGTTTTGACTGTTATTTATAATTAAATGAGCTCTGTATTGTAAAGACAAACTATAAATTAACTATGCGTACTGATGTGCAACCAATATGTATGACCTGCCAAACTTTTGGCCCATGTTCGATGGGTTCAGCATTAAGATTCAAAAAAGAAGGCAATGACTTGAAACAAAATGTGCCAAAAATGTACAAAAAGAATTTGTGATTTTTCAGGGCAGTCCCTTTTTCGTAGGTGCGTGAATATTCGATTCATGGGTTTTTGCGTCTTCGGATGGTGGAGAAAATTGAAGTCCAGGACGTGTTCAGAAGGTGAGAAGTTTGCAGGTGTTGAGTGTGGTTAGGCACACTCAATTTTTGGCATTTTTGGTTAGGATCAAACTGGCATTTTTGGTTAGGATCAATCAAAGAGCATTTTGTTCTAGCTCTTAGCTAAGAAAATAAGTGCTGAAGTGAACAGTTTATGTATTTGTATTAAGTTTTCCGAAATATCTCGTGGTGTTCTAAATGTCGCTGAACTATCAAAGTTTCTACTTCGCTTGTACTTCCATCAACATAATAGTCTTTATATATATATAAATATATATATATATATATATATATATATATATATATATATATATATATATA
>VCRD01001005.1:24473-44566 GCA_006783055.1 Trinorchestia longiramus | reverse complement strand
TTGAGCTAAGGTGTTGTGACATAAAAAACTACAGCACGCTATTTCCAATCAATTCACGCTTTTCTTAGCCTCCAGTCAGATTTAAGAGAGAAAATTAACATAAATAAATGACAAACACTTAAATAAAAATTCAGAGAATACAATTACCACAATTACCATTCAAAAAACAATCCTTATGTAGCGCACAACAGCTTGCTCACTAAACTCGCGTTCTATAGTAATTTTAACTCTAACCAGTGATGTCAATCATCGCATAACAAAAGAAGTTTTTCAATTAGTATTACGGCCGGATCGAGAGCCTTGCCAAAGACTCCATTCGAATTGCAATTTGCAAATGCGTAGCCGGACTATAACCGGCTGCTAAACACCGGGGCCATCAAACTGAGCGTCTCAAGCTCGTACTTGACTTCGCATAACCATAACAATTTTTCTCAGTGAAGTGCTTCCATGGAGGCGAATACTTGTCCGAGAAAATGACACAAACTGTAACGTGAATTAGTTCTATTAAAATTCTTATAACGATATTGTTATAAAAAGGGAGAGATGTGGCAATGGCCATGTGAGTAATTTTGGTGTAAAAGTGATACAGACTAGAAAATAAATGCCAAATTAGAGTCAAGAAGCTTATTAAAATTTATTCAAATAAGAAAAATATGTACAATACCTTTCGGCAGCTTACGTCTGATGTAAACAACTGTAGTTGGAATTAATTTATGTTTATGTAAATGTTGATAACTCAAATGAAAGGCATTATGAGTGGCAAATAAACTCAAGTTCGATGGTGACTATTGTAAGATAAATTAGCACACGCTTTAATGGGTTTTTACAGAAATTTTATGAGAGGGATAATAACCATCCAGAAACGAGTTGAGAATATTTTTAGAAGTTATTTGGCGATTACTGCATTAATTTGTCAGCAAAAACCACTTGATTCAATAAAAACGTGGATGCACAGTTAGAAATCAGGTAAGTTTTTTCAAGATTTACAGTAATTCGTCACAAGAGGGAGATTTTCATTCTCATTTATGTATTCAGCTGAACCTCACCATGTATTCGTCGCAATGAATTCTGGAAGACGAATTCAGTTGCTTGTTAGTAAACTCTCACTTGACAATAATATTCACAAATAGTCCTCCGGTGTTCAAATGCTACATGAAGCCAAAATGGCGGATTTTATGAACATAACTCTGCACAGACTACAGGCTTCTTTATGTAGTTTAATTTGCATTCGAGCTAAAACGATTGAATTTGTTTGCGTTTGTACTCTGTAGTTGGTCAAGTTGTGCATGATGAACATCTCATAATAAGCACTCCTTCACTCTTAATCATAACAAGTTGATTGATTTTATCTCCTATGGCAGAACTATCGTGTATACAAACATTTCACAACATTGAAAATTCAAAACGTCTATACATAAAATATACACATGCTTATATCATACTCGTCTTTTTAACAGTTCATAAGACGTCAAATCTTGTTTGCTTAACGATACGAATAATTTTCACTCTCTCATTGGGAAAATTAAATTTATGCTGCATCAGCTACAGACGCACACATTTGCTTGCCTCTCTTGATTGGAACTGATTGATGGAAAGTAACCATTGACAGCTGAACTGAATACATCAGTCTCTTCCAATCGCCCTCTGTAGCTCACATGAACACCAGGCATAATGAGTACTAATGAGGTACTATCTGTATGCTACTAGGAGGGCTGTCTTATGAACATACTGCAAGATTTCTAAATATTAGGTTGTTAGAAAAATAATGGCTGATTTCAGAAGCATGCATTTAATCCTTGGTAAATGAACAATAGAGATGTTAAACTTATTCAAAATATGAACCCTGAGCCGTTATGCATCTCTGCCATCAGACTACGAGATTATTTATCCCTTGTTGATAAAAAGTTAATGGCTGTGATGCAACAAAATCTTTGAAGGTCGTTTCACCTCTTGTTTAGACCTAAAAGTTTTACCATACAAAAATGTGCTTAAGTGCTTGAATAAATGATAATCAGTAGGTGAAAGATCTGGAGAATATGGAGGATGTGGTAAAGTCTCGTATCCCAGTTCTGTGAGTTTCTGAACGATCATTCTTGCAACATGTGGTCGAGCGTTATCGTGGAGCAGAATTGGACCACGTCGATTGACTAATGCCGGTCTCTTTTCGCTCAATCGAGCATGCATAACAGCGAGATCATTGCAGTATCTCTCTGCATTAATGGTCTCATGGACTGCCAAAAAACTGTAGTGAATAACACCTATTGCAGACCACCAGACAGTCACCATAATCTTTTTCTGGTGCAACATTGGCTTTGGGAAGTGTTTGGGGGGCTCATCACGATCGAGTCATTGACCTGATCGTTTACGGTTATCATAAAGGACCCACTTTTCGTCACAAGTGACAATTCGGTCAAGAAAGGGATCGTTGGTGTTGCGCAGAGAGAGCATCGAGAACACTTCAAAACGTCTAAGCTTTTGATTCTCGTTGAGCTCATGAGGAACCCATTTATCGAGCTTTTTCACCTTTCCAATAATCTTCAAATGGCGCTAGACTGTTGCAATGCTGACACCAAGTGTCTGAGACATTTCTCTAACACTTTGACGTGGATTATGCTCAACAACCGCATGCAATTGCTCGTTCTCGAGACTACCCAAACATCCTCTACTTTCTTCATCTTTAAGGCTCTCATCACCACTCCGGAATTTCCCGAACCACCTTCGTACTATCCGATCCCTTGTGGACTCTTCTCCCCATGCTCGGTTGATATTGGCAGAAGCTTCGGAGGCATTGTGCCCAAGTTTGAACTCGTGCAACATAAGTAGGCGAAGGTCATGTTTTGTCATGTTCATCATGGAGGGATTCTATCCTTCAAAATTATGTTCTGTCTGAAAAGAAGTTACAAAATATTAATGAGCACACATTAATTGTTATGCATGCCAAGGTTCACCGAAAATAAACTAAAAAAGTTGTGTTCAAACCCCAGACCTTCGAGCGGCCATTATTTCTGTAACAACCTAATAATTTCGCCACCCACAGGCACCAGGAGTAAAGAAGGGTAGGAGGAGGAGGAGGAGGAGGTAACAGTCTATCTCTGGCATCAATTTCTAAGCAATAGTCACGTGAATCACATTACATAATAAATACAGGATTCTTGATTCCAAGTAACTATATGAATTTTAGGACCCATTAGTATATGATTTGCAGTACACATTATTTTTACTTGGTGCGTCATAATTATACGACTCGCAATACACAACTATGACATAACTCTCTGTACGCAATAAGTATGTGACTCGTAGTACATCATTATTACATGACTCAATGAACACAAAATGTAAATAAATCGTGTAAAATACTTTGTAAAGAGTGACACTGAATAATATGGATGGCTTTATACATTAATTAAGTCAACGCAGTAGTCGGCCTGCACGAAGCCGTCAGTTGTCATTCTCAATGCTGAATATTCAGTAGCAAGCGCTTCACATCAGTGAGAGTTGCTTAAAACATTCAACAGTAGATGTCGCACGAATTTCTAAATGACTTAAAATTTTTCAGTAAAGCAGTGAACTCCATTTTCACGGTTAAAAATACATGAGACGAGAGAGCTACTGAATATTAACAGATACGTCTTTATTCTTGAACTTTTCACTGCTGACGAATATAGTGTTGCCAATATTTATATGAGGAATTATAGAGAAACGTGCAGAAATAAATATGTTAATATCGTATTGTATGTATATGTGGTAACCACTGTGACCAAAATCCAATATTTTAGTAAAGTGTTTTCATATAAAAAATTGGCCTAATTCACAATAAAAGTTATTGATCCCATTCTTTGCTGTAATAATTTGACTCAAGTTCAACACTACCTTCAAGAGCATTGGCCTGTGATCATTCTAATGCTTTAAATTCTAAAAACTTTCCTCTACAAGAAAATAAATTAAAATCTTAAAATTAATTCAGGAAATTCTACTCCTACTCCAAAATAAAAGTCTTACCGCCAATTGCTTCTGAAAAGCAAACTATTTCCTACACTTGCACTCATTTTCTGAATCCAAAAGGAAATGAAAACAAGAGAAATGGTGTACGGGAAAACGAGGTCTCATCATCCAGCTGTCAAGAAAAGAATTTGTTAGTGAGCAGACACACACAAGCGACGGCCTGCTTGCAAAAGTACTGAGAATCTTTTCAGAACATGAGTGGGCGAAAATGATGCTAATGGGAAAATCTAAGTGATAAGAATACGTCAAAAGCTGGTCTGGTAGCACGACCAGTTAAGCTATGAAAGATTATAGTTCTATTTAAAAAGAAAAAAATCTTCCAGAGAAGTATATTTGTTTTCACTGCATCTAAAAAATTCATTATTGCTCACTACGTCGTTCAGTGTACTCAGAAAAATGCTTATAAAGAGCTGTAGCGCCGGAAATAATTCATGAGTTTTCAATGAAATGTCATATCTGAGAGCGAAAGCGCTCCACGTACAGTGTTTTTGGCCATAAACCTTCAGGGGCAAAAATAAAGACCTCAGTGAAGCAAGTCGTGCCAAGACTAGAAATAAAACGTACAAGGAAACCTGTAGTTAAATATCGTTTTCTTTAGCTTCTTAAATATTTTTTTTCATCAGAATGTCTCCGAATAATTTTTTTCCCATGTTAAGGCCAGCAGTATGCCTTTGATCCAACGTACTGCTACAAATGCTAACGAATTGGGAACGCTGCCAAACGCTCCAGACATGAATTGCAATGTCTCAAACGTGGAGAATTCTATGAACAAAAAATGTCACTGTGATGCATACCACTGCCTTCATTCTGAAGCTCTCCCTGACAAGAAAAAACACACAATAATACGTTATTTTTAACGTACTGAAAAAATGAGTTCTGCTTAGCATACAATTAAGAAAGAGAAGGTTCGAAAGCTAGCAAAATTTTTCGTTTTACAGATAATTGCGAATCTCCTTGAGGCCAGTTTGCTTAAGGTACAGAGGCAGTATTTTACAGGGACACCGTACTGCAGTGTGGATATTTGAGTTCTTCAATAGTCGAGGAAAAATGCTGACGCTCGCACGATTGTTTTCAGCGGATTGTAGTATGGGGCTCAGACGGAGTGGAGGAGAGAAAACTCAAAGTTCTTCCTTCTGCACTGACTGCCCTACAATATTGACTACCCTGCACACCCCTGCATTAACTACCCTACAAACCTCTGCATTGACTACCCTGCACACCCCTGCAAAGCTCTGCATTGACTACCCTGCAAACCTCTGCATTGACTACCTTGCAAACCTCTGCATTGACTACCCTGCAAAGCTCTGCATTGACTACCCTGCAAACCTCTGCATTGACTACCCTACAAACCACTGCATTGACTACCCTACAAACCACTGCATTGACTACCTTGCAAACCTCTGCATTGACTACCTTGCAAACCTTTCTTTTAAATGCATCTGTTAACAGAAGACTTAAAAATCTCATTACACGATATCACACTGGGCTTACCTCTCTCAACTTTTGGCTGCCTTGTTTCAACCAAAGGAAGAAAATGCGTGGGCTTGACCGAGTACAGGGACGCAATTCACTATCCGGTGAGTGCCATCGATTGGAAGCCTTCTGATTTGATTCTACTGCTTGATCACGGGCTACTTTGCATCACTGATTCCAGCTGATGCTGATGCTCAGTAGCGGAGAACAAGGATATAAAACTTGAAAGTTTACTTTCTTGTTTATTATCATTCTTGTTAATTCATTTAGAAACGATACATACATTTTCCATGGACACCTTTTACAGGATGTCCAAGATGTAACATTATGAAATTTCCATCATAGACACAAAATAAGTAAACAAACAAAATGATGTGTTAAGAAAAAGCCAGCTTTGACCGTGCTGAGATACATCAGTTTAAAAGAAGGGTTCCTTTTTTGAGACATTCTGTTCCGGGAGCGCAACAGTAGGGTAATAACATATGAATACACACGCAAAGGGTATGATTAGACGTTTGAAGAGTAATATACACGTACAGACACTTCAGCCTTCAGTCATCAGTGCACATCAACCACGATAGAAGGATGACTCTAGGTGTTAAAGGATAGACTCCTTCAGTACGTTGACTTCGGGTTGTATGTACACACGAGTATGTGTATTACTAGGTATATTATTTGAACTGTCAATTTGAGCAACTGTAGGCGACGTGTTGAGAATAAGAAGAAGACATATATTTGATGCTCTATTATGTCTAACATTTAAAAATGTGATTTGAAATATCAGATGGAAAGTTACAAGACGACTTGTGTTTGCAGAAGAGATCATCGAAGTGAAATATCAACTCATCACCCAGCTTACGAAGGGTAGTGACGTGGCATTAGAGCTTAATCTCAGCAGGACGAGGCTGAGCCGTCCTTTCGTTTGTTGACTTTCTGGCTGCAAATCCGAGCGAGAGCCTCTTCATTGTTGTGTCATCGTTGCATTGCAAACAAGGAATCTCGTAACTCTGCCTTGGTTGCCAGTCCGCCTTGTCTCTAGAGCATGTCTTCGTAGGTATGATACAAGGCGTATCATACCTACGAAGACATAGCCTACAAACAAGGCATATTATATTGTACTGCCTAGAAAATGTCTATGTCTACGATAACATGAGAAATAAGCTAGTCACTCAATCCTGTAGTCATTCATGTAGAGGAGCCGAAAGTCTGAGAATTCGTTGAAGTTACAGATGATGTCACCAAGCATGCAGTCCATCATTTTCTCGAGTTTTGGATTTCATCTTATTGTTATCAGAATAGTGATCACTATAAAACAAAAATGAATGTATTAACGAAACATGTAATTAAAATAATACGTGTGTCCAACATTCTCCCACTCTATTTTGTTATAATGTAGTTGGCATGTCTACGTCTTTATATAACATAATAAAGTACCCTGTGTAGAAGCAACTGACAGTTTATGTCTCGAATTCGACTCCAATTGGATAGTTTTTAGAACATTTGATTAACAGTACCCTATTTCAGGTCTCGTGCAATGTTCAGTTTTTATAGGTTGGAAACTTTGATGCAAATGCACTAGTAAAAAGTTATGGATGGGCTCAAATTGTTGAGTGAGATATCACTGAGTGAAATAGTTGACATCTTCCTACATAACATATTAATCCATTAATCTGGGATACTGTTGCAAGAAGGCTTCAAGCATTTTACACTCTTACTAATTCCTCTCGTTCAGTATGTCATAAAAACAGCCACCGCCACCACTGCAGCAGACTGGACTGCTCGGACTAATTAAGTTCAGGGAAGCTGTAGCTCTCGCGCCCAGCTTAAATCGAGGCTTAACTTAAAAAAATGCACTTCCTGGGAATTGCATTTTCTCCTAGGTTCAAATCTCCAGCGAGGGCAGGATCTCCTGTTTTTAATTGCCTTCTTCACAGATCGGCCATAAACAAAGAGACTCCATGGGGGAACCGGCAAATTAAGCCATCAAGTTAAAACAGTTCAGTTACTTCCTGATGTAGGTGCAAAAATCGTCTCATTTGTATTGGAGTTTATGAGTAAAAAATACCATTTACCTGTAGCACTCAGGGGCACTATGAAGCAGCTGCCATTAATGAGTGAAGTTACTGAATTAAGAAACTCTGATGCTCTCGTTTTGAACTTTAAACTATGAAGAGGCGGTAGAAGGTGGACAGGGATGAGAGACAGAGTTTGTTCCAATAACCGGCAGACAAATTTACAATTCAGTAGAACCTTATTCTTTCATTTAGTAGTAGAGATTTTAGCCAGGATTTGCCCTTCACAAACATGAACAGATGCGATGTGAAACTAACAGAGGAAGAACTTACAGAGGGAAAATAATTTTGATGGCTTCTGTAGAAATAAAAGTTTTATGAAAGTTTTTCACAGGAATAATTGAGCATTTTTAGTCAGTTATTCTTATGCTGTGATTTCTCAGAATTTTAATGTTGTGTTATTGCAGAAATTTCATTTTATGTGCCTAGTGAAGTGCAAGAAGTGAGTTAAACATTATTTTTGACCGATGACTTTTGATTAGTTCCAATCTCGATTATTGCCGGCAATGAAATTGCCCGCGTTTCTTTTCGTTTGAACTTTTTAGGCGGAGACTGAGTTTTTTAATAATTATTGCAAAGCAGGCCCTTTAAGAAAACTTGCATGAAATCTCCTGAGAAACTATGCAAAGCTAATTTCACTAGTCGTATTTGTCCTTCTTGGTAAAAAAGTGAAAGAAATCT
Organism: Trinorchestia longiramus; assembly: GCA_006783055.1. Lineage (NCBI taxonomy): Eukaryota > Metazoa > Arthropoda > Malacostraca > Amphipoda > Talitridae > Trinorchestia > Trinorchestia longiramus. The sequence continues at coordinate 36,338 of VCRD01001005.1, read as the reverse complement.
GTAGAACAAAGAATTTAAAAGAAATTTCGAGTGAAGTTTAGGCGATGAGCAAAATGACTCGATGTGGAGAAAACGTTTTTAACCGAACCCCTTCTTAGAAGCTTGCGATAAATTTAACAGACACTATAGGTTAAATATAGTACATATGTATATTTGCATATGTATGTATTATATGATTTAATATATGATACAATATGTATTGAAAAGAGCAAAAATGAGCGCGTCGGACCTCCATGAAGGCAAGCCTGGTTCCCCTTCATTCCAGTAAATATTCCCGTGTCTGCTGGTAATGACAGTAAACTTTCACCTCAGATCCTTAATTCGTAGCAACTTCAGAGCGGTCTCGCTTGTTTATCTTCCGTGAACGCAGTTCATACTCCATTAAACTTTTCTTTCAACTTCCCTGGGCCATTTTTATAACAACGCTGAGACGCGAAATCGTTCCTTCACTTTGATATCTCTGCTAGATTTGTTGAACTGCTTTTGGCCAACTTTAATTAACTTGCGATGCAGTAAGATTTCTTTTAGAGAACCCATTGGTCGAGCATTTTTGAGCATTTCCTTGCGATGCCTTTAGAGCGCTGGGAGCGATAAATGAAGCAACAGCTCCGTTGTTAATTACCATTGATGACCACATCGCTAGCGCGGTGTACAATGGTCGTCATAAATCTGTTTGTATTCATAATTTTAGATGTCATTCATTGAGGAGTAAAAATATCCATACAATAAATGAATGAATCAGTCTAAAATGAATTTATAAACCCTGAGACACCATGTACCAATGACCCACGTGTTAGAAATTTAGGGGGACTATGTTTTTTTATGGATTTGTTTTAAAAAACATTTAATTTTGAGGCAGCCTAGATGACAGTATTCTGTGATATATCTGGCGTAAGAACCTCCTGGTAGAAATATTATAAATTTATTACCACATTTATGCAGGTTGTGTGAGGGGAAATCACATCACACCATGTGGCAAGTAAGGCAGAGGTCAGAAATTGGAGAGTCGTTCCCACAGGGATTGAATAACACACAATCAAACACTGTCAGACACCACAAAACTGATTTTACACGGTTTTGGTCCCTGCAATTTATCGACTTCAATGTGTGCAGTCTTTCTTGATGTAGACCAGCACGTAACTCTGACTATTTATATAGATTGAAGAAAAACCACTGAGTAACACAAGTTGAGCCGCAGAAGAAAAATGAACTGATTTTCAAACTGTAATTTACGGTATTGAATGCTGAGGAACTGTCAATGGACAGAAGAAGAAAACACAGATTGTATGTATTGTAGAAGCATTGTTTTCTTTAGTAGAGAGCTAAGGAAGATGTAGCATCTTGTGTCAAGATAACAATCATTGTTCTTATAAAACAAGTAAGACAATTCAGGGTGCTAGAAGGAGTGAGGCTGACCGTAGATGCCTTCATCAAGTTTCTGCTAAACAATGTACAACCATGGTGAGAACTAAATCCTTGTCGGGCAAATACAAGCTTTTATTCATGGATGATAATGTTCCAGTTCATGTTCGTCTCTTCCACGTAAATCTACAGCAGAAATTGTAAAAAAAGAACTTCAAGCTTTTGGAAACAACACAAGTTTATGATAAAAGAGAATCTATGAAAGTATTACATTTTGGTTCTAGGAAGATATTACTACAAATTATGCGATAGTTTTCCCCATGAAATTTCTATTAACTCAAATATATCATTTTGCTACTAGTTCTACCTATATTCGTTTCCTGATTACATATGACAACCAAATGAACAAAGCCACTATTATTTCAGTTTTTTGTTCAATTGTTTGTTAAATTGGGACTCACAAATAGAAATGAGTCGGAAAAATTGCTTATTCTTGACAAATGGTCGGACACTTTCGTACTCGACACCGTTTTCTCTCAGAGATATTTTCAACACGCTGAACAAATTTGAGTCATTACGGTGTAACGAGCAAGTAAAAATTATTTATTTATGCAGAAAAATATTTTGCATTGTAGTGTGGAGCTCGCGGTGGTATTCAGATCCGTTTGGTGAAAATTTAATGAAAAAACGAGTTCAACATGTAACTCAGTGCGTATAGCTGAACCGTGAAGCCTCAAGCTTCTTCATAACTTACTGATGGGAAAGCTTTTATAGCTTCCTTACAGCCTTTATTGCACCGTTACCGAAACTCCAGACTATATTTTTCAACTTGAGCCTCGTTACTTCGAATTATACACTATGAGAAACTTTTTGAGTTCTTTCGATGTATTCAGGATTCTGCGTCAAAACTACTGTCAACTGCCATGAACTAAGTGTTGATCAAAACAAGATGAAAAAGATTTTTCCAAAGGGGAAACAACTTACCCAACAACATAACTATAATATACTTGTAATGTGACATGATAATACTCCTCTTCATGCTAAGCGGTTCATTATATTCTTGATACATTATAACGTACATAAATAATGAGACTGTCATGCGCGAGTCTTTCGAGTCAAGTTAACGACGTATCCAGTACGGTCGAGAGAAAGGCAATTCTTACCTATTTTATATAATTATGTAGCTTTCTTTCATCGGTGAGATGAATGTCTTAATCTCGGTATTTATAATTTACGTTCAGTTACATATCTTAATACACATAAACGTTTGCATACTGCTCGTATCCGTTATCGAGCGTAAATTCCTTCGAAGGATCGGCAGTGTGCTCCCTGTACGAGAACCTGGTTAGTAGAGGTTTTCTTTCGAAGTACACCTTCTCTGTATACTTGATGTCGGCCTTGGTGGGCCTGAACCAGTTAGATGCGTTGTTCTTCTCCGTACTGCAACATGAATTATAGTTCACAAGCACGAAAATATTCTTTGCAGCTGGAAAAATAATCACAAATTATCGTTAATTTGCAAGTCATGAAATCGAAAATACAAGGAAGAGACAAAAGAGTTAGACTAATTCATGAAAAGACAAATGAAGCAAAAGGAGTGCTAGATTAAAAAAATCAAATTTTTTGATACTGCAAGGGGATATGCTAGAGACCGAACAGGATAGAAAATATCTGCAAACTACTAATTGTTTGGCACAGAATGGATTGATGGCATACATTTGCTTCTTATCGAAAAATGAGGGTCATGAGATAAAGAGCTGCACTACGACGTTGTACAGAGGTGAGCCAGAGAGAGCCACCGGGTCCTGCTGCAAATGTTGGCTGGAGCTCTAACTCAAAAAAGAGTAGAGGTGCTTGGCTAAGGGTTGACTAAGAACTAGTGACTAAGCGGTCATGTGAATACTCTATCTCATTTTTGCCTACCATCCTCCATCAATATGAGGGATGATGTGGTGTACATCATGATGGCCATTATTATTATTGTAACTTTTACTATGATTTATTTGCCTAGTATTTCATACTACGAAAGAAAACTAAGCTAAAATCTTCTGCACAGTCTCAAAAGATTGGATTGCAATGTGTTAGGAATTTTGAGTCAGATTTGGTCTCCACCTAAAACATTGTTGTAAAATTTGGTAGCTGGATATGATTTTATTCCCACAAAAAGAATAACTGGGACCGTTGTCTGAGGTATATTGGGCAGTGAGATAAAAAATTTCCGCACTGTTGCAACAGAAACTCCGATATATCTTTTTACTGATAACTCTGGTAGAAATAACATGTTTATTTGTAGTGAAATAACAAAAATAAATGGTGCGTTGCATCTGTTAGCCTCGGCCACACGGTCAGATCATTTTATTACCATCAGCTTCCTAAAGAGGTAACACAAAAAAGTAATCATTCTAAATTTTTCTTCATTAAATGAAGGTTGTAATGTTGCAAAACTATAAGCATGTAAAAACTTTCCATACAGATTTAAGTCTACACTCAAGGTTTCTGATGCATAAGATGTGTTTGTATCGAAAGAAAATGTAACTTTTACTGCAACAGACTATAATGAATTTAAATTACATCTGACTCATTTCTTGTTACCTCGTACTCATGCATTTGTTTACTGACTCTTGCATTATGTTTATAATTTACTCTCATATAATATCTTTCTAATTTTTTTTCCTTCATCTGTGTTCGAAAACCCTTTAGAGAACACAACTCAGAGCAATCTATTTTCAATCTTCCGTTCGTCATGTTTTAATTTTCATAAGATTCGTTTTTACTACTGTAATGACCCTATATGCTTCTAAATATTTATTGCGTTGACTAATAGTATTTTTGGACTCTATATGGGTTGCAATTCACAGCTTTTCTCTTTTCAGATAATTTATTAACAAAGGAATAAATTCATCAGTACTAAAAACACCCTAATTGGAATGCTCATTCATAAGAAATTGGATTCAACACAAACATTGCACGTACAAAAGCAATTGAATGCTTGTGGAGTTATCAATCAGGGCCAAATCTATGTTAACGTAGGCCAGCAAATGATCAAGACACGTGGAGTTGAATCTTTATTTGTTGGTTGAGGAGCACATGCTCTGTGTGTTCAGGTAGAGATAGACGCGTCTCAACCAATGTTTTACGGAACAAAAAATGAGTCCCTAGTTGAAATTCCTTCAGACAAAGTTTTGACTATTTAATTGTGTTCTTACTTTGGTAGAAAGTATCATTGTTGAAAGTATTTAAATCGTGACAGCGAAGTAGCATGTGCCTACATATATGAATCTTGCACACTCACCAGAAGTAGGAGTTTGGGCACCCTACTAAATACAGAGGCCTCCTGGTAGGATGAATGAGGTACATCATTGACAAGTTCTCTTGGTTGCCTTTGTCGTTGCTGCCTAGACACTGGAACAGAAACACCGCCCAATGCAGGTCATCACAAATACAAGAGTCTCTTATTCTACTACTGACCTTCATTAATTTACGGAGCTGCTTTGAGGTTACGAGTGTGAGATCACTGCTTATTATAACACATTTACAATTATATGCATGGTTTTGTTTGAATGTTATTAATGTCATAGTCAATCCAAATAGTAAGGCTGATATGACTAATTAATCAATGCTGACTGTAGGTATCACCATTTCTACTGCTAAAAATCAGGATTTGGGAAATTGAAAAATGATCTATAACTTGTTTTTTTAATGAATCTTACAAAACAGATTTCCCAAAATGAATACTTGTTACCATATATGCAGAAAACATCAGAAGAGCATTATTCACAATGATTTTTACCCTTTCTTATGATTCATTGACCATTTGAATGTTTTATTTCAACACATGATTATAATATTAAAGTGCACTTTCAACAATTCCTAAGGCTCACAGACGTAACATTTCTAGTGACTGATATTTAACATAAAATTTCTATTTCGCTTTTAGATTTAGGGTGATTGTGTGATGATTCCTTCAGTTTGAATTTAGATTTTTAATCAAACTCCATATATTCACGAAACTCGTATTTGAACCTTATTTTTGAAAGCCTTCCAGGAGTCAGCCATTTGCTCATTCTTGTACATTTAACACGTTCCCTGCGTATTGGTACACCCGTGTCCCAAAAGTGTTAACAGGGAATACTGCCTAAATAACTATACGCAGTGAATGTGTTAAACAAGTGAAGAAAAGCCTACATGGTGGTCGCCTCACCTTCATGGTCACCTCAAAGGCCCGGAATTCATCTTCCTCAGTCGGCATATCCAGAAAGGCAACCAGTGACGCATTTGCCTGCCGTCATATTGAGAAAAATGTTAGTGCATGTTTACCTTTTCTTTGTTTACTCCTAAAGCCTGTGTGTGAATGAGACGCGTATGCATGGCTGAAGTACCTGGTGTAATTGATACCTTAACTTAAGACGGCAAGGGACTTGGGAATTAACCCAAAGAATAGGTCAATCGGCTCGTTCGTGTTGTCGTATTTATTTTATTCTATTATAATATACCTCCGTACCACTTTTTCACATTCAATTGATTCTGTCTGTAGCCAATGACTAGATAAATTATTGACCCAAAATTTGCAGCTCTGACTCCATTCATCATTCTTGGTTCATTTTTCCTTCAATGAACTTTTAATACAGCTTTTTCCAGGAGGAACCAGTAGCGCTCACTGGTTGAATTCTGCTTTGTCATGTTGGTTCTTTCCTCCCTCGCACTAATTTCACTCCCAGAAGAGTGCAGAGAGCGAGAGAAGCACAAAATGAAAATGCATCAGCGAATTAATTAGCGTGCATTAGCTAGTTCGTATGATCTCCAGCGGACACTGACATGCTCCCTTCGTAGGGATAATCCTTCCCTATTCAGCATTATTCTAAATCCGTTCACCCATACCTTGCTCTACGTCTAACTTAACTTCTTCATACTCCCGGATTCAATCACTTTTTGGCCAGACGCATCTACTTATGTTCTTCATATGCACTAACCACTTCAGTGGTTACAAGCTTGGGACTCGCTAATTGGGACTCTTTCACGTCACTGTGAAGAGAGCAAAGATTATATCGCATTAGTGAGCCATAATGTCTCGTCAATTATCACCAGCTTGGTCGACTGGTGAGCGAACCTGCTCGCGAGCGGGAAGCCCCGGGTTCGAATCCCGCTGCCGACATGGTTGACGCGGCAAGAAATACGGCATGGGACTTGGGTAAAACAACCGAATAATTATCGAAGTAATTATCCGACCCAAGAATGGGCCAGGAGGTTCGTTCCTATAGCCTCATTCTATTCTATTCTATTCTATTCAGTATTTCTCACTCTGTCTTACCTGACAACTTACTCACAGCCCGTGCGTCAATCATTCTAATTCCATATCTATGTCATTTCTCACTTTAAAAATCTGTGTCTCTTAAACAATACTTCGCAATCATTTCATCTCTAACACTTTTCTTGTTTTTGCTACAGTCATTTTCTAAGTCGGAATAATTACGCTCTTATGCAAACTGAATTGTATGGGTTGTCAAGACTCATAATGTACAAGGCCTTTATCAACGTTTTCAAGGTCTGTCCGACTTTGAAAGTAATAAGGGTAACTTTTCTCTTTTGTGCAGTTCAGCACAAACGATCAAGTCATTTTTTCTCTCCGTTCAGCCTCTTATTTAACCGAATGCTTTTTCACGCCTCTAACACCTTTCACTTTCCTTTTGGATCACCTATAAATTTTATTCTATCGCACATTTTTCCAAATTTAGTTACTGATCATTCCAATTTCTCCTCAATCAATTCCATTCTATGAAATATTGCTCTATAAATTAGTGTTCACGAACTTAAGCATCCATTTTTCACACAACACCACACATATAAACTGCATATGTATGTTATTTACCACCTTGGAATCAACCCTTAACCTAGTCTGGACCCTCGATACTCGACCATATAATACTGAACACTCACCTTATTCCAGTTTTGATACACGCCCTTCTACTATTCGCGTGAAAATCTACACTACATCAAGTTTGCAACCTTCACCTCATCCTAAAATTTTCAATAATTTACACAGAGTACCATATCAACTTTCATTTGAGTTCGCAACATCCAACAGACTCCATGGTTTCTTTTTCTTTCTGTGGATGCATTTTACACACTCGTCTAATATAATTCACACACTCCTTGAACTTAGAGTTTTACGCTGCTCTTCTTTGTTACAATTTTTGTTCCTAATATGATACTTTTAATTCATAATCCTTTATATACTTTGCCAGTTAAATACAGCTAACATTTTCCTCTTGACACATGTATAATCATCCTCACTACTAACATTGACCAATTTTGTATGTAGCAATCGATTTCATTATATTTCAAAACAGCAAAATTGCATAGTTACTGTCGAAATAAATATGTGACAATTTAAAATGAGCAAAACAGAGTGTTATATCAGTTTTAATCAGCAATATATAGGAGTGCACAACTGCCTCATACTGAAAACACGTTTGGAAGCACTCATTCTTTCTCCGTCTGAGCGAACACCGAATAAAAGAAGATTATTATTGTTATATTCCTAGTTTAACCACTGCAGCCACAACAGAATAGAAGAAGAGCATCCCAATAGATTCAATTGACTGAATTCCCTGAAGTGATGACTGAAAAAGCAGATTCCTAGATTCTTGTTCGGTAATCAGTCTTTCGTATAATCAAGGCGGATATGTACAAAAATCCCAGGATCCGCTTTAGCGTTTAGGCGGCCAGTCAAGAGGCAGATGTATAGGTGCAGATAATTTAAATTCAAGATTTCTTATTATAAAAAAATATGATCATGAACAAATGGTAGGATATATTAATTAATAGGCGTTACAGAGCATACCAGAATTGTTTCTGTAAATCAGAGATGAAGCAACTTTCAGACACACTTATCCTAGAAAAACAACTACATTTGCCTCATCCTGTGTACAATATTATAGTTCTAATTATTTACAGTGTTATGGCGGCGAATACGTGTTCAGCTCGTTGGGACACAACTTTAAGTATTTCCATCCTCAAGTCTGGACTTGAATTAAAAAGTAAAAAATCCCCTTTCGGGAGTAAATTTTACTCAGTATAGAACATAGATATTTGAGCAATTTGATATCACGATGGACAACATATAGACAGAAACCGTGTCACAGCCGTGTTCCTGTAACTGGGGAAACATTCTTTAACGGAAAAATTGTAATCAGCCTGGAAAAACTTTTTGAGCAAGGAATTACCTTCTATATTAGAATCACTTGTTTTGATAAGATCATCGTGTAAAAGTTTTCTCTTAGCCGAGTTATAATTTCGCTTCATGTTGAGTATTACTATTAGTATTGCAGTATTATCATTGCACTCAGAAATTTATTTGTCGACGCTTGTGCCATTCTGGAGACTTGGGCATTTGCTGTACGCCTCACTTTCCCGAGAAAACGAATAGCCAATTATGTTCGCCAGCATGGTCAGCTGACTACGTCAGCCCATTCGTGGCTTGGATTTATTGTATCTGGCTGCAGGACATCCGAAGCCTAGTTTGAGTACAGGGTGCAGCAACACAACTTCCTTTTTTCAAAGCGCTTTGCTTTGAAAAAATGAAGCCATATTGCCGCACCATGTGGTACAAAATGTGTTGCATATGGCAGATGTTGAACACGTTATCTGAAGCAACTTACGCTTAACTACAATGAAATTCACACCTTGAAGTCTAATCTATAAATTGTTCGCGAGATTGATTTAAAATGCAATTTATACGGTGATTGATGAAGTTGCGGGCTTATTCTCATTGTTCGATTGACGTGAACTTTCGTAAATTTTATAACGCATTACCATAATTGCCTAAACCACCATCGATTTGCTTACAAAATTCATTTGTATCATTGGACATTAACTAACCTGAGAAAATAGTTTCAAAGATATTTAAATAAATTAGGAGAAGATATTACCAACATCTTATGCCTACGGAGATCCACTTACACATGATTTGAGAGAGATCTTAGTTCTAGATAGCAAGTCTTTATTCAAATTCTACTGGTAAAATTAACCAAATGTCATTTTCAATTTTTGCGTTCACAACGACTGAGAGAGGTAATTAGCTGACTTAGGTTGCTCAGGTGGGGAAGTAAGTTCTAGTACTTACAAGAGTCAAAATGTTTGTTCATGAACTGCATCTTGTTGTCGCCAAACGTGCAGGTCTAAAGAACTTCGTAAAATGTAACAATATGCCTGTGAAGCCTCGCCGAAAAGATTTGTTGGCGCCTCGATCAAAAAACCTCGTTTTTTGGGGAATTTTAAGAAGAGCTATTTTACGAGCCATCTCAATGATCTAACAGGAAAAAGCCAACGAACATGAGTTTTTAACGTGAGTTTTTCTATAGAAATTTTGTCAAGTTGTCTCCATTGGATAAAAAAAGTTACAAACGAGCGAACAGCTCTTCCGGAGGGCTGATACTACTGCTCTTCGTCACCGATACCCACAAGTAAATCTATCATAGAGCGCATTTCGTTTTCTACGTAGTATGAGTCAACTTTAGCGACACTTGGAGCGTTGATTGAGCTCTTATATAGCAATATTTTGCTTCACTTTGGTTAACCTTACATTAGGTTTAATATTTATTTTCCTACTTCAGCATTATACCAACATCTTTATACTTTATTCAGAGGAATATGAATAAACTGTGAGGAATCGATTCGTCACACGAGAGGCCTAATGAGAAAAGCCTAATGGTTCCATGTTTGAGTCATCTTCAGGCCTGCACTATACTTCATCCGTACAAAATAGCCTCTTTGTAATAATCCTTCACAACGTACTTTGTTCTTTTTAATTCCCTTCAGTATTTTGGTTTGGCATGTGTGAAGATACTGTAGATTGTTAAGATAATCATATTTTTATAGACCCATTAACGTTTAAATTTACCTCTCCAAATTTACCTTGGATACGTTAAATTCTACATTCTCTTGTGATTCCGGTCATTATTTGTCATACAATCTTGAAATCTTAATATTTTTCAAATTGTGAGAAAAAATATAGTACACGATTTGGGAAGGATAGATCTATCTTTAAAGTATTCTAATACATCAGACTATATTTTCATTTCATTAGCGAGGACAATTACGGCCACTACTAGTATCATTGTTTGTTTTTCATATCATTCTGTATACTCAGTTGTACACTGTGACACACTCGTATAGACACATTTCCACATTTTACTACTTCCATACAGACTCATATCCACGTATAGACTCATCTCTACACTTTCATATCCACGTACAGACTCAAGTCTACACTTTCATACGTTGTACAGACTCAGATCTACACTTCGATACTCACGTACAGACTCATTTCTACACTTTCCTACATCCGCCTTTCTGCAGCCCAATACTGAGCAGCCCATTCTCTTCTCCTCGTAGCAGAAGCATTTGAAAGGGAAAGTAATTTCTAAAGTTTTGTAGTCTGCTGCCAAAGAAGATTGGGGAAGCTATTTTGCGTCTAGGCCTTAGGAAAACTCGTCAAATCGAGCTCTACAAATTTGGTGTTTTTTGCTGGGCGATTTAGCTCCCATGACATCAGAAAGAGCTTTTTTACTGATGGACCATCTCTTGCTTCATGTTCTAGTCCATTTACGGCAACTATGGCTCGAAATTTTCTCTATTTTAGGGAACTTGATTGAGATACATTATTCAGAGGAATATGAATGAACTGTGAGGAGCCAATTCGTCACACGACGTCCACATTATCTTGTGTTTTTTGTTCATAAATTCTTAGTTTCACATCAAATATACGTCACTCTCATAAATTTATTTAAGAGTTGCAGTAACTGTACGAACATACACTAAAATCTAAATTAATATTGCAGACCATGAATGCAGTTAGTTAGCACTCTTTATTATCAGATGATGAGTTGTGAAAACATGAGATTTTTATCTCATTATTCTCTGGTTTTGGCCCTCACGTCACAGAACCACGCTACGTGCAGGTATACTTTACGTGGTCTTAAAATGTCAATAAGAAGAACGAAATATACCTGGTAGGAAATTTTCACCATAGATGTAATAATTTCTATATCATCAACAGGTAAGTCGTTGTTTCCACTACCTCATCAATTGCCGCACTAATGACCGGATTATTTCACATCTAGCCGGATAGTTCCCGTCAGCACTAACCGGATAGTCGTCCAGTATGCCTGCCTCACACGGATGCCGCTTGCGCATATCTAGCGGCACAGACCGCCGCACTCTGGCTAGGTGGAAGCGGATGTAAACGTTGCGGTATGCGCTGTTGATGCAAGATCCGAGTCAGTGATGTGAATTTTATGCTAGTGATACAAGTTTCATGTTAGTGATGCAAGATCCGTGTTAGTGATGTGAGTTTTATGCTAGTGATGCAAGTTCTGCGTAAGTGATGCGAGTTTCATGTTCATGGTACGAGTTTTATGTGAGCACACTTGGTTGGCACACGGTTGATAATGCAATTTTTTGCTGTAGAAAAATGGGGAGCGATGGAAATTTTGTTTCAATAAT
>VCRD01001005.1:0-23444 GCA_006783055.1 Trinorchestia longiramus | reverse complement strand
TACCTGAGATGTGCACAGTACCTGAGATGTGTACAGTACCTGAGATGTGTACAGTACCTGAGAGATGTACAGTACCTGAGATGTGCACAGTACCTGAGATGTGCACAGTACCTGAGATGTGCACAGTACCTGAGATGTGCACAGTACCTGAGATGTGTACAGTACCTGAGATGTGTACAGCACCTGAGATGTGCACAGTACCTGAGATGTGTACAGTACCTGAGATGTGCACAGTACCTGAGATGTGCACAGTACCTGAGATGTGTACGGTACCTGAGATGTGCACGCCCCCTGCCCCCTGGTGATGGGACCTGGACACCTCAGGGGCGAGGATGTGACGACGTCCCTGCACGTTACCGCGATAGAAAAAGTCCCAGTCACTCACCTGGAACGCGTCAGTTATTGTAAAAACATCTCCATAACATAAAGACAAGAGCTAAATCCATAAGCACAAATGTTGAACTACATATCCTGAACCAGACATGGAGCATAAGGTATTGAAGTTTTCCTTTCAGTAAGTTGAAGTTTTTCCTTCAATAACTTGAGCGAAACTTTGTCTGATTGACTGTGCTATAACCTGTCTCAGAATCCATGATAGGATTTTTTCCTGATTTGACGATATTTTGGCACTGCGAGGCAATTAAAATGATTCATTTTAGATTGATCACATGATCATAAAATGATCAGAATCCAACGGTTTTTAGCGAAAAAAATCGTGCTTTTTTCACTTTCAAAAGAATTATGTAAAAATCGAAGATCAACTAGAAAATAATCGGTAGACGAACTACCATTAATTACAATGAGCATCATGCAGCTCAAGGTGACATATTCATTGTGATGATATGCACGAAAATAACAGGGAGACGAAAAACTTGCAAAAAAGTATCGACAAAGTTTGCCCTTAAATTTGAGGACACTAAAATAACCAATACAATAGAATATGCTATCATTCTTAGTAGAAATTGATTTTCATGACCATACAGAAAAACTGACCCTAACTCTCTAAAACATAAAATGCCGTATGAAAACTATTTTAACATACTTTGCTATTTCCTTGTGCAGTTATTGAATGAAAACGTGAAGTAAGAATTAACGGTGTTGGCTTTTAGCTAAATGCCATATTTCCGGCCATCCTGATTAGCATTCGAGGAAAGGAATTATATTCTGATTAATGAAACTCAAGACTTGTATTTAGAGAAACTCGGTTTGGTGAGGACTTCATCCCGCGTGCAACCTGCATTACTCCGTACGAACGATGGAGCGTGATGGACGCAGCTCCAGGATTTGAGATTCTTCCTCATGAGCCGGCACATGAGACGTTTTCGTCATAAAAGAAACAGTTAAGTTTTCTATTAGTGCAATAATTTTGAAAACTCCCATCTGTAACTCAAACATAAGACTCGAGAGGGATAAACGCTCGGTGCTTGAAAAACACATCAACCTTAAAGATGCGTCTAGAGGCTAGATAGACTGCTGAGGATTCAGCAGGCCTTGCATCAGCGTCTGTAGGTGGTCTAGCCAGTCTCCCAATGTGAATCAACAAGAAAACTTTGGGAAAGATTGAATTTAAGCGAGACGGTGTTGAATAATGGGAAAAATTACAACAGATGAATGCAAAAACATTGATTTTGAAAATTCCTAACGTTGATGTTTTTTCGATGAATATTTATGCGCCCTTTGTTAATTGAACGTTTCATGGCATTCTGAAATTAGTGAATACAGAGTGGGGCAGAAAGATCGCTTGCATTTTTGATTGATACAAAAAAATTGACGAAGAAACTTATTACGTTACTATAGAGTACATAAAACAGTTCTTTCTGAATGAGACTCAAAAATTATGTCAGACAAATGGCTGCCGTTGTTGGCAATACATTGGTGAAGTCTTTCCCAAAAGCTCTCCATGATTCTCCGGGTCATTTCAGGTGTAATTTCGTCCATTTCCTCTCTGATCCTTTCCTTCAAACCCTTAAGGGTTCAAGGACTACTTTGTAGGACTTTTGCTTTAAGTATCTCCAATTGAAAAGTCACAAGAGCTTAAATCTGATGACCTAGCCGGCCACCCCAAGTCTCATCTTCAAAACATTGAACACCCTGGAATCATTTCAATAACACTGAGAGCGACTGTTTTGCTGTGTGAGCTGTGGCGCCGCTCAGTTGAAATTACGCATGATTTATACCCAAATTTTATATTTTAGTGGACAGAAAAGTCTTCAAAATTTCAGCGTATCGTGAGAAGGTGACAATTACTCTTGCACTACCTACCATCATAAAAAAAGTGCGGGCAGATCACATCAAATTTGGCAACTGGAAACCAAGCAGTTATGTGAAGAAAGTAAAGAAGTCGTCATAGTAATTGATGAAGAAAATTAAACTAATCGAGCTTAACCTACCGAATGAGACCAGTCCCTCGTCTGTAATGCCGTTACAGCCCACACAGTGCCCACTCCAAATGCGGGAGATCTTTGTGCCCCCTTTGTATAATAAATGTCATAGAAGATATTTTTTTAGCGCTAAGATGATGCTAACAACACTAGTTTGAGCTGCTGTAAGTCTCATGTAATTGTTATATAGCAGTTCTCGATGAACGAGTTCTTCCTTCGTGAAACGGTTGAAGGAGCACAACATTGTTGCTAACATTTTGCAGAGCAGCAGCTTCTGGAGTTCCAACTCATCAAAATGTTATCTCGATACACAAGTAAATGCCCTTTATTAACTGTTTATTTTGTACGCAAATCGTGAGGACAATTTCAAAAGACAACACGCGGGAGAGAGCTCAGTTCGCTTATATGAAGCTAATTTTGTCATAAAGAAAAAGCTCTATGAAATTAACTGCATGAAGGAGAAATAAACCGCTTACCCTCATGTTTTGACATGGTGTTCTATACTTCATGACAATACACGTCCCCATCATCCCCACACTTCCGCTTGAAAATTGGAAAATGGAGTGCCCACTGCCTAGATTTTTACTTCTCAGTTGAAATTTCTCGTGCTCTATTAGTCTCGTTAGACGCCAGGATATTATAATAGCTTCTTTTCTTTTTAAGGTGTTGTTAGGATGTTTCTTGTTTGCTTGTAGATGCTTTTGAATGGACCCGCATCTAAGGTTCTTAAGACTTTTTCATAGTCAGTATTTTTTAAACACAAATGCCTTACGAAAACTATTCTGATACCTTTGATATTTCTTTGTGCAGTTTTTGAATGAAGACGTCAAGTAAGAATTAAAATTTCTAAGAGTGACACGGCGTTTGCTTTTAGCTAAATGCCGTATTTCAAGCCATCCTTTCAAGCCTGGAGGAAAACAATTATATTTTAATTAATAAAACTCAAGGCTTGGAGAGGCCGCACAGTGAAACACTATACTTTCGACCTGTAGTAAACTTTCCAGAAGCTCTAAGAAAATTTGATTTGTGTTTCTCCATTAGAAAATTGTATGTGATAAGAGGGAAATTATTATAATGTTTCAAGTCGATTAATTCAAATTTACTGGTAGAACCAATGAATATTTGTATTATATATGCAGAACACATCGCTCTTACAAGCCAGGAAGATAATCATACTGCAAGGATATTCCGGTGTTACTGATTCAAGAGACTCACAATGTATTCTGCTGGCCAAAAGTCGATTTCCTCGAGCTCCTTGCCTACTGCACGGGTGATCATCCAGCCGTACGCGAAGGTTCCTGAGTGTCTAATGAGTCTGCTAAGGTTGAAGGCAGTGTTCGGGTATGAGTGCGTATTGTACGCATTCACGCACAGCAGCATTTCACTCTTCTGATCTAACAGTGGAGCAGTTTGCTGGAAGTACCTGTAATTAAGAACGACTGGTCATTACTGAACAATTTGGGGATGTGTAAGCGATGTATTTTGCTTTGTGCGTTGTTGTTCTTACTTCAAAATCTTGTCTCCAAGATCCAGATCCTTAAACTGAAATCAGGAAAGAGGCATGCTTGGTTTACTCCTTTTTGCATCGTAGATTGAGGATTTGGATCCAATTTTGGGGGAAAGAAAGAACGATTTTGGTCTCATCTTGTCGGCTCAACTAAAATTTCGGTGAAAATTTAGATACACATTTTTCCAGCATAATCTTCTATCGGGTTTCTAAGCTACAAGAGAGCAGGATTGATATACACACGGTGCACAAGAAGATCAATAATTTTTTCAGAACATTTACGACTGGAATTGAAGAGCGTCAAAGCCCGAACAAAAATATATCAATGCTTGATTGATGATTGTTATTGATATGCTTTATGATAAAGCAACATTTCCAGGTATTTGCTACGTACATTTTCTTCATTTTTTGCAGTTGTATGTATGTTGAAATACGAACATGTATAAAGAAATGAATAAGGACTTCTGATTGCTCCACCGCCGTCACCTCGTCAGCACACACAGGACGACGGTCAGACGTCACTACTCACTCGGAAATTGTGTGTGCGCATACCCTGCTACTCTCATCCATTGCTCTATTCTATCCTCATTATTTGTTACCATTACTCAATTCTCAGTCTAGCTTCTGATCACTTTAGAGTCACGGCATGTTTAACATTCGATGATAAGCACTTTTCTGTTTTCTCTCCACTTAGTTACTTCTGTTTACTCTTCACTTATTACTCCTGTTTACTCTTCACTTAGTTACTTCTGTTTACTTTTCACTTAGTTACTTCTATCTGTTATTTACTTTGTATTTAGTTTATTTTTATGCTCTCATCAATCATTACTCACGACATGATGTCAGGCGAAACCTGAATGTCGTCCTCGAGAATGACAGCGAATTGTGCGAGCTGAAACTGGCGGAACACAACCGTCACAGCAAACTGGATCATGATGTTAATCCGAGACAGCGTGCCTGCAACACACGGGATCTGGGAGGATCTTAATGCATAGTATAAAACAGGGTGAGGAATGTGATGCTGAAGAGCTATGAGGTCTCAACAAGATCATGGATGTGATGCTGATAAGAAATGGCGGGCATGAGGCAGGGTCATGGATGTGATGCTGATGGATAATGGCACACATGAGGCAGGGTCATGGATGTGATGCTGATGGGTAATGGCACACATGAGGCAGGATCATGGACGTGATGCTGATAGGCAATGGAGGTCTTACAACGATCAAAGCTAGTTGATACATGACAGTCCATTTAAACAGAATAATGAGTGTTGAACGAGCAACCAGTTATAAATATTCAAGTTTGCTCTGAGACTTAACAACATACGTAAGTATGAGGGTGCAATAGTATTCACAATCACCTCTTTTGACTGTGGCGTCATCAGCAATAGCCACGCTGATATTGAGAAGCTGGGCGAGGTGTTGAGCAGCTGGTCTGGCTCCGTCCAGACACATGATGAGGGGGACGTGCTGTCCAGCTGGGTGGGTTCTGATCACCCTCACCTGATCCAGCACCTGGGGTAGCCGCAGGCCTCCTACCAGAGCCACGGCTATCAGCGGCAAGGAGCTGTTCACTGGCTGTATAAGAGAAACGCTTTTGTAATATTTACGTAAATGTTTAAATGTTAAGTATCATGGCAGATAAATACACAAAATATGTGCTACAAAATTTATTGCCTTAAATTCGAACAGTGAAAGGTTGGATTTTTTAAATTCTATGTCCAGCATTTCGGGAAAAACATCATCTTGGTATATTTGAAGAAATCCTTTTCCTATTTAAACCAAAAAATTCATGTATGAAAATGGATTCATATTTTCTTTCAAAGACATCAAGTTCCACATTTCTTCAAAGGAAAACTGTATCTAAAATCTAAAATCTGTAACACGCAATAAAACTACTTTGCATTCCATAACTGACCATCACTAGTTTATGGCTGAATTTTAACCCTGTCAATAAAATAGGCTTCCCCACCAGCCCAGGAGGCACGACGGAGGCCAGCGTTGTGTTGCAGTCACAGAAGTCACCAAAGCCTGCGTGCGTCTCACAGAAGTGCGCGTGCTCGTCTCTTAGGGCGCTGCTGCTGGGACACCGAGCTGCACGTGTTGCCACGTGCGGGGCACGTGGGGGGAGAGGGAGCATGGGGAGGGCAGTGTGGAGCAGTGGAGGATACGTGAGGAGCAGTGTGGGACACGTGAGGTAGTGGGATGCTTGAAGGGGACAGTGTGGGTACGTAGTGAGAGGCAGTATGGTAAGTAGGAGGGAGACAGTGTGGGTACGTAGGAAGAGTTAGTGTGGGTGTGTGGAGAGAAGGCAGTATAGGGTACGTTGGTGGAGAGACATGGGGGAAGGAGGGGGGCGGGGGTGGAAATGCAGTATTACCGGGTATTCATACGAGTATTGTGGGAAGGAATGGTATGAGAGATATGATGATGGTATGAATTTCAAAGTCCTCCGTCGTGTAAAACTGACACCATGAATAGAAAGTGGGTAGATTAGCAGGCAGAATCGTGATGCGCCTCCACTTGCAGAGAAGCGAGTGAAGACGGACACAGGACTTAAATAAAACTTAGGTCTTTAGAGTGATAGATGGAGCGGCAGGACGAGTGGCAAAAAGTAAGGTGAGTTGAGCTAAGTTTTGAGTTGAAAAGAAAATGAGCGAGAAGGTGACTGAGGTGAGTATGGAGGGGAGTGAAGAGGTAAATGGGAAAGTTAGAAAGATAAGAGAAGTAAGGAGATTAGCAATAGTTATAAGATAAGTAGTCATATACATATATCAGGTGCCCGAGAAAGTTTGAGTAATTTTTTAATCCTAAAGGAATGTAACAAAACAACTGAAACACATAATTCTATTCAAGAAAATGTGTAGTTTCCTGCTAATAGTTATAATTTCCTCTCTGAATCTCTAAAACCTTTTATCGCTAAGATAAAGTGGTTTAACGGCACTCAACTAAGACAGCTTAAGATAAGACGCTGTGATTACAGCAACACGAGGAAGGATACGATGTTTATGGAAGGAACAGCTTCGAACGTCAAGGAATTTAGAAGAGCAATCACCGTAGACTGATGAGCGAAGAGAAATGACAAGGAAACGAAGCATCGAAGAATTCAGGCCGGCGACGGCGTCGATTGAGGTGTTGAAACACACCAACTACCGTTCAGGACGGGATATCTAGATACTCAAGCATTGTGATATTTATGCTAAAATTTCTTGCTGGCAGTTGTTACTGTACTCACGTGTGTCAATAACATCGATGAGAGCATCAACAACGAGAGGCGGTCCATCCCACTCATATCCACGAGCAAGCTTAGCGCTGCTGGGTTGCTCGTACTTGGTGCGAGCGGCCTCGTAGAGCACAGGTCCCCCCGTCCTCACCACGAACACCATTGATTCGTACAATACTAGCGACTGGAAGAACTGTGAGCCTAGTGCACTCACGAATTCTTCTGCCGCTGCTGTCAAGTCCTTTACGAAGTCAGGCTGTTGAGGAGAAAATTATCTGAAATATCTGCTCATGAGGCTCTTGAGCGAAGAGTCTTAAGTCACGTTTCCAGTAAATAAGGTCATTGAAGGAACAGTTATTAGTTCCGTTTCCCAAATGCATGGGTCTTAATTGAGGAAAATTCATCGCTGATAAATGACTATATGTCAGGCACCTCAGTAAAGAGCCATCTGTTATGCGTCTTGAATGTCAGGATCTTTAGGGAAAAGACAAGTGATTTTTTTCATATGGCAGGCTGCTGAGAGAAAAGAAATTAGTGAAATTTCAGTATAGTAAACTCTAGCTCGAAGAATTACAAGGGAAATCTGATGAATGCCTGATATCGAAGAAAGTACTATGGAGGATGTTTTCAGAATCTCAGGTGTAAGCAAACAACCTTGAGAGAGCTTACTGAATGTCAGGTGTTCGGGAAACAGGCTTGAAACATTTTTCATGGATACTAGGGCTGAGAGACAAGCCTTGAAGCAAGCAACGCTGGTAGAACAGGGATTGAAGATACTATCTTGCAATACGCTGATATCAGGTGTCCAGCAAGCAACTTTTAAAGACGCTGCCTGACTGTCAGGTGTGAAGGAAAAACCTTGGATACTTCGTGGATGGAATATTCTTGAAGAATTTGAAGATATTTAGCGGATTTTAGGAATCAAAATAAAGCGACTCTCTATCGATATTCTGTAGTACATTTTGGCGGGGTTTGTAGAAATCTTTTTTACTATCTCATAAAGGATTGTTCGAAAAATTGTATATGAATGAAGTTCTTAGGGCACCCATGTTCCTTTTTATAAAAAATCTGGCATTTTTTGTGGAGGCGAAGCGGAGGTATTCCTCTTTTAATTTTTCGCTCATAAATAGAGGAACATAATTACTGTATTTTAAGAAGAACAAAGAGAAGATTAATTAACGAGGAGTGCGTGGCAGACATTATCGTTTCTCGTTACAGAGCCTTGAGAGTTTAACATTTTGTTCGTTGTTCATTATTTTGCGCAAGATAAGTGAAACTGTTCATTTATATATAATTTAATGTTTCAAAAGACATGCTGTAGATGCAAGGGTCTGATTGATGTTTAATTTCATTCCTATAAATTGACAATGTGATTTACTCACTCTCTAAAACGTGCTTATGAGCTTAGTTTCGAAAACTTTACCTACGATGTAATGTTTCTTACCAGGGTTGATTGCATGTCCATGACTGATGACTGCAAAGGTTCAAAGTGAGTGGTAATCCTGTTACTTCACAATTTCACTTTACTATTATTTCCAGTTATATACACTTTCATGAGAAAGCAGTGGAAACCGGGTGTTGTAAGATAATAGTAACTGAAAAACACAGGAAAAAATGTATATACCTGAAGAAGAAGTAAACTCTATTACGGAAGTTGCAACTTTTTCTTTAAGCATCCAGGATTACAGAAATGCACGAACCAAATGCTTCTATATGTGGAGATCTGAAGTTACAAGACACAAGCCGACTACCTTTCATAAATTTATTGAGTATGGCGTGGAGATAATAGACACTAGCTGGAAATTTGGGTGGATATATTTAGAGTTTCATTACTATAGGATAGTAATTAGCAGCGGAAACACAAATGAGGTATGTGTGAAATGTACTGAAAAAGTGCTTAATTGTTTCTCAGTAGCCCAATTATTTTCAACAACGGTCAGTACTCTCCGATTAGATTCGAGTGCAAATCTTCTATGATTGTTTGAGAGGAGTTTGATTTGAGTTTAAATTTCCTCGTTGGCGTTAAAGCTGGTAATCTCAAATTCTAGTCTCTAATGAAAAGGTTGGACGTTAGTGAGGAACCCTAGTGCCAGCCATGCTTCTGCAGCCTCCTCAGTGAGTTGCTATATTGAATACGACCGTAGAAGTCTGATTCTGTATTGTCTTCATCCAACTAATAATTCATCACTTGGAAGATGCATTGAGTTAGAATTTAAACCAAATAGAATTGTGTTCTGTGGCACTACAGTTCGGTAGTAAGGAGTCTATAGCATCTTTAATCTCTTAGATGCAGTTTCTATGACATTTCTGTGATAAATCACAAGTTATTTATTATTATACATAATAATCGTTGGGTTATTTAGACTTTCTTCATCAAAAACACACTTGAACATATATATGACTTGGTTTCATAAAAGTTTGAGGGTAAAATATAATTTTTATTTTTTTCTGAGAAATCTGGTATACATTTGGAATTAAATTTCACTTTTATTTTATACTAATAATAGTTATAATGTTCAAAACGTAATAAATGAAACGTGAGGGAAGTAAAAATACTGTTTTGCAGATTACATTGTAAACGGTCTATGCTCCCATCGAATATCGAATGCACATAATTAATTTACGATATTTATCTGAAAGCTATTTCAACTTTTATCGCGGCATTCCCAATACATTGCTGAATTTTTTGTTTCAACTAGTTAAATTTGGCACAGGAGCCCAAGCAGACGCGTTCTTCTTCTCACCGAAAAGTTTACATCAGAACATGCATTCGTTCCTCATTTGAAGTTCACATCTTTCTGCTCTTCTACCATTGGAAAATTATTTTTCAGCGAATAAGCACAGAAACTATCAAAAAAACTTTTCTACCATTGACGGCCATTCAAAAACGCGCGTCTAATTGTTGCATGTCACACGGACGAGTGTTGAGACTTATAGGGATGACGGAGTCCGTAGTGACGTTGTGTCGCCCATGGCAGTGCGTGCAGGAAGCACTAAATGAAATTATGTCCAATATTCGACACGCTGAAAAGCTCCATCAAAGTCTGAGTTCTGCCCACTCGCAATACGAGATTTTAATGTTCATTGTGGAACAAACAAATACCACAATGGAATAGAATATTGAATTTCACAAAGTATCATTAAATATTTATGCTATACTAAGTGGGTATCCAGGCACAGTTTAGTAACAGGTGCACAGTAGTTATTTGACCTGCACTACACCTTTAAATGTAACCCTGGCTTATCGTGCTAACGCAGCCACAATGATGTAACTAAAGCTATTCTGTGTAGGTGTGAGCGTGTAACACAATGGAGGTATGAGTTAAAATTGTTGTATGAAAGTAAGAAATTAGATTTTAGGCTATAAAGACAGATGTGTATCGCTCTGTTTTATAATTAGCGTATTTTAGGTTTGACTTTGGTCTATTTCTGCCCTTAAGATGGAATTTTCGCACTTCGAAACGTATGGAGTTAAGATATTTCCGTTTCCGTTGATTCTACTTTTCATTTAAAGCTATTCAGTTGAATTTGTTTTATTATTCATTCATTTCCCAAGCAAATAAGGACCAACAAAGTGGCACTTACAGCTTGTATTTCATGGCACCAATGACAGCCCAAGATTAACCTTCTTTTGTAACTGAGGTTAGGGTGTTTCTTCTCAGTCACGTCTGTCCTTTCTTTCATTGCTGACTGTAACGAAAGTCCTAGATGTCGTTCAGGACCAAGCCCCATTACCTGAGACTGTTCCTCCTTTGTTTTAGTGCTTAACAGGGCAGAAGGGGAAAAAAAGAAAATACTTATTAACACCGGGAAGGAAAAATTAAAGATCCACATTCTCATCTATGATCAGTATCTATTACATGTATTCTTAGCAATTTGAATCAGAGCCTCCGTTATCTTTAGAACCTTGAAGAGCTTTTTGATTGTCTCACAGGCACATACTACCTATTTAATTTGTGACGTACTTCAGGAAAGAAGCACTGTAAAGTGACGAACGAAGATAAGTTTTGGACAGTTAAATTCACACAGCGGAGTTCCGTTCTTCTTAGTGCACGGCGGAAAAAACGATTTGTCAAAAATTTGCTTACATGTCAATGAAAAGAGGAAGAAGACTATGAAGACATGACATCTTTTTTCGTGTACAAATTGTAACAATCGTTGGTTCTCCTGTGCGGTGAAATACAAGCCACGTCCATACGTTGCGAGCACACTCACTTCATGAATATTTAGTCCAGAACGTCCAGCGTTTGCAATGTTAATGACAGAGTTCCCCCACCATGTTTGCATAAACATATTAAGAGTCCCGTCATACTGCTGTACGTCCAGCACTCATTGTTCCGGAAGCTATTATGATGAACTTAAATACTTGTATAATTGACTCAATTTTTGACCATGGGAACCAGCTACATATTTTAGAGAACTTTTCAATTTTTTAACTTCTTAACTTTAAATTTAATGAACATTATGCCGCATAGTCAACCGTAGTAGGTACTCTGGTCAAGGCAAGAGAACGGAAAGTTTATGATTCCTTCCTTATTATAGTAATGGTGAAAAACAAATTAGTTGCCTTATATATTAGAATTCCCTCATCCCGTTGAATTTATCGGCACTGAAAAATCATAACCTATTGAATGTATGGAAGACATCTCAGATCGACGACTCATTGATATTATTTATTTAACATAACTTATTCATTACGACTTACAGCCCAATAATTAGTATTCGTCCCTCATTCACTACTTGCAACTCACTGCTCCAAGTAGTACGAGTATTCGTACCTCATTCACTGCTCGCAACTCACTGCTCCTAGTAGTACGAGTATTCGTCCCTCATTCACTACTTGCAACTCACTGCTCCAAGTAGTACGAGTATTCGCCCCTCATTCACTGCTTACAACTCACTGCTCCAAGTAGTACGAGTATTCGCCCCTCAATCACTGCTTGTAACTCACTGCTCCAAGTAGTACGAGTATTCGCCCCTCATTCACTGCTCGCAACTCACTGCTCCAAGTAGTACGAGTATTCGCCCCTCATTCACTGCTCGCAATTCGGTGACGAGTTGTGCAGCGCTCGCAGGCTCCCACGTCGTGAATTTGGCGGCTCGCATCACGTGCCCCGTGCGCGCGTGCAGCACGAGCACGTGCACCCCTGCGTGCAGTCGACGCACCGTCACTGCGCTCCAACGCGTGGTGTGGTTCCACGACCTGTACACCTGGACCGACATAACAGTTCCCATGTATGTTTGCTTGAAACGAGCGCAGAAATATTGAATTTGTGGCACCTATTTTTATGATGCTATATAAACTTTATTTCATTCAAATTAAATCAAGCTACTCTAAGAATTAGGAAATCTCAATAAAAACGTCATTGCGGAGAAGTGAGGTTTTATTGTTGAAATTCTTTTACATAGGGAATTAGGTCTTGTGCTTGTCGTCTACAAATAACAAAGTTCACATGACGCTTTGCCCCTGATGCCATCAGTGAGCTGCTAAGGAGACCTGTTGCTTGGCTTTCCGTCCACGCTCACTTAAATTACTGTTTTATTTTTTATTACCGAGTATAGGAGGGCACGATAAATAATGCTAACTGGATTAAGTGTTCTTCTGATTAACTTGGAGCTCTGTAAAATTACAAGACATTTTATTCAATCCTTGGCTTAAATAAACATATTTCCTATTTCATTTACTTAGGGATAAAATACGACTTAACTATGGGTTCTATGTACATATGTACGATGTATTCTGCTGTGCATTTATCTTAATGCTGGCAAAGCGGAATCATATCAGCATTATATATTGAAGTGTTTATCTTTTTATTTAAAATTATTGTCCGGCTAGCATTTTTCCTCGTCGCTGCAGCTATAGTCTTTAAATATATACATATGAGCACAGGAGCGAATATTCGGAGCTAAACTCATACTTGCGTCTTACTGATACTTGGTCTATTGTTTACTGGCGTATAAAAATATCAAGTATATCGTAAAGCGTAAGTTTAGCTAACTGCTCTTCGCTAATATTCTTACAACTCATCATAAAAACACTTACTAAGTCATCTATAAAGAGCCAAAGCTGCTGGCAGACTCACTTCCTGGCCGTCCACCGCCACCACGGCCCCATTCTTGCTGATGTAGACGTAAAGAGCAATTTTACGACGGTCGGGCGCGCCTGCTGCTCCTACCTCGACGTAGTCTCGTTCCGGACCTGCGGATCGATGCTGTGGCGTTGTGGCAAACTCCGCAGCGTCCAGGAGGCGCCTGGTCTCCACTTGGTCCCTCACCGATGGCGGCAACATTTCACGATCAGTCGAGTGGGACGCTTCATGATGGTTTTGTTGTGAGGCCACCGGCTCAGTTTGAAGAGTAACTCCACGATGACCAGACCCAACAACATCCCCGCAAGTTCGGAGTAAATCGTTATCATGGCTTTGGTGCTCGGTTTCCTTATCATTTGTATCCATATCATCTTCATCATTTTGGTCTACGTACCTTGGACTAGTTTTGTTTAGATGAAACTGGTGTGAACTGAGACTATAGTTTAACAAAGGAGTCATTAATAGATTATGATTGGAGTACTCTACTTCAATTACTCCGTTATTCATAATTTGTTGCTTATCTGATTCCTCCATTGAATTATTAGAGCCATTTGAACTTTGGTGGGAGTCATTCGCTAAACCAAACTTCATTTTCACGTCGTGATTTTCAGTCGAAATGTATTTGCCTGCAACGATTGCATTTCTTTTATTTCTGATCCGAGACGAGACAACTTCACCGTTGGAAGTTTGCTGGCGGTTGTGAGGCGCAGCTTTGGACGTCCCGGCAGTTTGTGCAGCCGTCGTCGGCCTCTCAGAGGTGGTCGTCCACTTCGCCTTTTGAGCAAGCTTCCAGACAGTCATCCTTGTCTGACCTGTTCGAAGAGGTAATTTTTCAATAAATTTGAGCGTAAATAAACCTGTAAACCTAAGTCGGTTGAATTGAAAAGACAATAAATTGCCTCTTGGTTGTGAAATAAAACCTAAGATGTATTGAAAACTTAACGATTGCGGTAATAAAAGTTATTTTTTACTTGTTTCCGGAAAAACAATATGGTTAATTTAATTGACAAATACTGGTGGATATCAATGGTGAAATTTCATTACTGCGTCTGTATTGCCCCAACCAATAAATCTCCTATACTGACATGGTATTCATTACTGTCTAAATAGTCTTGTGCTCCAAAGCACAAGAATGTCCTAATGTAATACCAGTCATAATCGCAGAGCTGAAAAACGTTGAAAAGCAGGAGACTCAATACAAAATTGTTCGATTGGTTTCCTGTTCTAGCAGTATTTTTATGTCTTTGTCACTCCGTTAAAATTTTAAGCGGTTACTGATGTTGCTAAGGAGAGTTCCAAAATAATTAGTCTCTAATTCAGTGGACAGTGTACGAATGAGCTATGCTCAAAAACTTGTCATGAAGCAAAATTTTCAGTTCATTTATGTTCCATTTTTTTGGAATGGTCATTGCTTTGATATGCTGAAGAATTGCAAGAATGATTGCTTGTCTCAAGCCTTTTGTCGTCACGACATAAAAACTCATTATTGAAGCTAGATATATTTTTAGAATCATCATATACATTCGAGTAGAATACAGCTACCTGTTTTCCAACCGATTTGTGTGGGAAAACAGTGGAGCATAATACAGGCTTCCAAAACCATAAGGGTTCAAGAGCCACTACGGAAATATTCGAGTTAAGAGTACTACCATAATCGCTAACTCGTGCTCTTATTAGCTATGACGCTTGCAACGCTGATCTCCTCCGTCGACTTGCATTATGGTCAAGAGTCATGTGCAAACAAGGCTATTCATGGTTTTATTCTTGAGTAGGTGCTTGCTAATATTACTGATAATAATTTCCTTTTGTCGTAGTGCAAACAAATGGTTAGCAATATCATTATTGACTTCAAGCATAAGTCAACTAGGACGTACCATAAGTCAAATAGAACGTAGCATAAGTCAACTAAGGGGCAGCATAAGTCAACTAAGACGTAGCATAAGTCAACTAAGGTGGAATATATGTCGACTATGAGCAGCAGATGTCAATAGCTCCATTATGCCGAGCACAAAATCATTAGGAACGGAATTACTGAGAGTGTCATTCAAATTTAATTAATCAGCCCAATTTCCGCTTAAAGTTAAAGTTAGAATCATAAGTGCTGGACTCCGACGCGGAGTCCATTAACGTAAACATGAAAGAAATTGCAAACTAATTTCATACATTTACTTTTTCGTCGGTGTTGAGTCAGAACCTTAAAACGCTTGGGTAAAGTCTGTAAAAAATTAGGCACTTGCAAAATATTATTTCAAGATTTGGAATGAAAATACGCAACTATATTATATTTGTGCCATTTTAAAACAACGCACTTGAGAGACCATCGCAAAATTTACAATTCATTGGCAATAATGTTTATCCCTGTTGAAAGTCCTTGCCCAAACACTCCAACAAGCCGGCTTTTGTTTTTCAAGTGTTTCTACGATCATAATCCACTACGTCACTTTTTCAAAATAAAACTACACCCTCTGTAAAGCCCAATTATTCTACTTCAGAGCCTACCTGCATCCATTCTAAAGCCCACCTACTCCCATCCAAAAGCCCATCTGCTCCCAACCAAAAGCCCACCTGCTCCCATCCAAAAGCCCACCTGCTCCCATCAAACAGGCAACCTACACACGTCCTACTTCAACCAACCTGCATCCATCCCTAAACCCACCTGTTGCCAAGTCTGCAAGGCCGGAAGTCCGCTGAAAGCGCTGTACTCGCGATGGCATCAGTTGGCGCGTAGGATTATTAGGAGAGCTGGGAGGGCTAGGGGAGCTAAGGTAGCTAGGAACGCTAGGACGGCTTCTTGAGTTGACTGAAAGTTGAAATGAATTTCCTGTTTCCGTTACTTCCTCAGCCTCGCTGAAGGTGGACTTCACTCCGAGTCCTCCAACTGGCAAGCTCTTCCGTTCGTTTTGGACTAATTCCCTATTTTTTGCAGACGAATTCATTATTTCAGCATCGGCTAATATTGTCTCTTGACCTAGAATCGTTGGATCTATAGTATCATTACCAAATGATTTGTTATCTCTCAAAGTTGATGGCCAATCTTCAAAATGACTTAGAGTTAAAGTTTTACTCTGATCTCCAATGGCCGGAGAGGAATCGATAAGTTTTATCTGGGCTTTTTTTCTACTTCGAAATTCACCAGATGGATCAGAAAATTCCTGCTGTATTGATAGTCTATTATACTTTGTAATAGACAGAGAGTTAAACTTACTATTTCTCATTTTTAGTGATATTTTCGTTAATGGTCGTTTTATATTTTCATACTGTGAAATGTTGTCTTTGTTAGCCACTTTATCAGGGT
Source organism: Trinorchestia longiramus (assembly GCA_006783055.1). NCBI lineage: Eukaryota > Metazoa > Arthropoda > Malacostraca > Amphipoda > Talitridae > Trinorchestia > Trinorchestia longiramus. Next base: position 6,950 of record VCRD01001005.1, on the reverse strand, counting down.
TAGCAGATGTAGTTGAAAGTTGTTTTTCACTGATCGATTCAAAAGCATCATTGTCATTTCTGTTTAAAATTAATGGTATTATTCTGTGAACCTTGTTCTCTGCACTTGAAAATGTGAAGTTCACAACCTTAGTTTGTTCATTGACGTTTTTCGACACAAGTGAAAATGAACCTACAGCAAAGATAATAATAGGGAAAACCATTTTGATGCTCATCTTTACTAAGTCAAGACATTTCAAATTTACGGATGTTATTTTATTCTCAGCACAACACCTCTGAAGTATACAGCCCACAATTTTCTCCAGGAATGGCTGTGAAGAGATGAATTTGATTAATTGCCTCGTGCCATCATCTGGGACCAATTAGAAAGATGGCGAGCTCACAGTTTCTTCTAGACCGTGACCGACGAACGCATGTTCCGTTTTCATATATGTCACATAGCGAGTACAAACTCGTAACACTGCACTACAGCACAAGCTCTCAACCTGTCCCTCACGATGGAGCTGTAAATATTCATTTGGACTGCTTGAGTTGAAAGCAGGTTTTCCAATTCTCACTCGTGGCATCTGCTTTTTCAAACCCTTCCTGTGAATATCTTGGAGTCGAATACAACATGTCGCACGATGGGACCACCTAGAAGTTTAAATTATCATACTAAAGTTGAGAAACAATCTATAATAAATTACTTATTCGTATATTGTGTATTTTTTATCGCACAGTTAGCTTAGACGCTCATGAATGTACTTGGATTTTACCAATTCAGACTTCAGGAACTTTTAGTCGTTTTAAGGCATGATATCACAACGCTTCTGATGAATAGCAAGGAAAGCTCGGCGACGATTTGCCAGCGTACACGAGTGATTTGTCATCAGTTGCGGCATCCATGTAAATTAATATTGAGGGAAAAATTTGCTGAATAAACAATCTGTGACCAGCTGTGACACTTTCGTTTAACAGATGGGGTGCCTGTCTTAATTTCTTAAACAGCCGCCGAACACACGAGAATATTGTGGCCATCCCTCTCTGACTTGCGTGTGTAGCTGTGTAGCAATAGGACACGTGGAGCCCGAGCTAGGATGGAATCAGATCTCCAAGTCTAATTTCCTCTCGTTTAGCACTTTAACCTTTGAGGCTAGCAGCAATAAATTGAGACATTGGATATTAACATAACTATATCGATGAATACATATATTCATATAACAGATGAATATTCAAATATATTAATTATATTTCAAAAATGTGTTAGCATTTGCTGCAACTGGGAATTTTCACAACAATTACTGATGGCAAATTGATGGCTTAACATGAATTAAACCATCAATTAATATGTTTTCGTTTCAAGGGAAATATTATCTTAGCGTTGCTACGTAGAAAGAGTTTCTAGAATAGACAATCTGATTCATCACTTGAAAACAGGTTATCACTTTTAACGTATATTCAGTTAAATATTAAAATGCGAGTGTTTTTGTGACTTCTCATGACCAAGTGAAATATAGAAATCTCATTCAAAAGATAAAATAGCTGATGGAAAATGAGTAAAAAGTTATTAATCAGCCTGCAGGAGGATTCAAGCCAAAGCTTTTCGACAGTGTTTTCAGATAGAGCTTTAATGTTCCAGTGATCAGAAATCTAAAAAATTCACAGTGAACATCTACATACTTTTAAAAGAAAGGTTTATCCATGACCATCACTAAGGCTTGCATCAACCGAACGGGGGTGAAGTCAGTGGGCCTCATGAATAAATTTTTGTCAGTCGAAAAACTATATTTGTGAACCATGAAGATATTTGTGAACTAGTTGAAGTTATGACACAAAATTTCTGTCACAAGTGACTAAAATATTCTAGAAGAATATGTGGCATGGAGCAGATAAAACAGGTAATTTTGCCTATAATGGTGCCGAACGGGTGTGGGAGTATAATACGTTCCGGACTATATGTTCAATGTTCGTAGCCTTTCTCGAACATGGTAGTAAGAGCCTAGTCTTTCTTCGTTCGCTGACAACCAATCTTTACTGACATGTATAGCTGCAGTAAGAAAACGAAATTATCCCCAAAGTTCACGGGACGTATGGCTCGTTCGAAAGAATGCTGGTATGGGATGCAGAGCCAAGCAATACGGCAAGGAAAGTTCAGGGAATGAGAGAAACAATGAACTTCTGCCCCGGCACTTTTTCGCGTCCATCTAGCCTAGATATGAAAGTTTGGCCAGCTAAATTGGGTAGTATTTTCAAGACAAGGTCAGCACATAAGCTTAAAGTTCTATAGGAGCTCTGCAAGATGGAAAAAACAAAATGTGACAGAGCTTTAAAAAGAAGCAAGTTCAAATTTTTGAATTAGAATAGAATAGAATGAGGCTATAGGAACGAACCTTCTGGCCCATTCTTGGGTCGGATAATTACTTCGATAATTATTCGGTTGTATACCCAAGTCCCATGCCGTATTTCTAGCCGCGTCAACCATGTCGGCAGCGGGATTCGAACCCGGGTCTTCCCGCTCGAAAGCAAACTCGCTCACCAGTCGACCAAGCTGGTGATGTGAATTCGTGTAAAATGAAATGAATAAAGCTTTAGGAAAATGTTTCGTACGAAATGAAACTGCTGATGCTACGCTTATACTTTTTGCACCAGACAATACTTCTATACATTTATATTACAACAAAGAATCGTTGATGATCTCTCAAACAGTTGTTTGAACAATGTAGCTCATCTCGTCTATCCCGCATATCAATGGTAAACGTTCATAAATTACCTACCTCATGAAGCTTCTCGTGTGCGCCTTCTTGGTAGAAGAAACAGTGCTAAAAACATGAATAGATTCTCCCCCCGAAGAATCGCAATTTCGTGTTTGGCGTTAATCGGGAAGAGAAACTAAAGTTTAAGAAAGATCTGTTCTTGTTTTTATAGTACTAGTGAGTTTTTCTTTTGAGCATATTGGTTAAATATTGCCAGGGGATGTATATTTCACTGGAATGCAAACCCACGCAATTAAACGCGATTTCATTATTTTTTACTGACCTAGAGTGAAAATTTTAATTAGATCTGTAATCGTCAGTTATTATCAAACAACTATTTCCTTTTCCACTCACATACCGCAGAACTTGACCGCCTACTTTTGTAAAATTATTTATGTAAGAATAGTTAAAATTTCATTGAAATATCATGAAGAACCAGCCGCTAGAACGCTAATATTCTATTAAAATATAATTCACAGTTCGGAATTTACTGCCTTCGTCTCGGCCACCGACTGACTGGGAGATGGAAGAGCCGCGCTATGTTGCTCTGGTTTCCTGGATGCTTTTTGTGACCTCCAGTTCTCCACACCAGGAAAGTGTTAGGAATATTATTTTATGTATATCTTTCCTTACAGCAGAGTCTGTTGGCGTGTTCTAATCCTCTGTTCGAAGACAATTTTGAAGTTTTAATGACCCACGCTCATCTGTTGAAAGAATCGTGGGTTCGACATAACTTTGCAAGAGCACAACCTGCCGTTGTGTTCATTATGTCAGAAATTTCAACGCTGTGAATAAAACTTTTACAATAATTCTCGCTTGTCTCATACTTTGTTTGATTTTTGAGAAAAAAAGAGTACGATAGTTGAAACTAAAAATAAAAACATGATAATTTCAGCAGTAAGCTTTCAAGGCCTCATTTTCATGAAGAAAATGATCTTTGATTGTAGAATGAGAACTTACTTCACCAAATGAATTAAAAAATAAACTCTGAATTACCGTCATGTTCATTGTTCTGCATTTTGCGTGTACTGGATGTATACTACACGAGCTCGACAATTACTCGTAGCTATGCAACAGAACACAATATTGACTTGGTCCTATGCAAAATGAAAGCAGGTTACGCACAATGACACTATACGTGCGAATCACCACGTACATGATTTCATTACACTGTAATACTGCAGTAAGACCCTGCTCAGTGTACTGTAACACTGCAGTAAATCCCTGTATAGTGTACTGTAACACTGCAGTACAGTGCACTGTAACACTGCAGTAAGGCCCTCTTCAGTGCACTGTAACACTGCAGTAAGGCCCTGTTCAGTGTACTGTAACACTGCAGTAAGGCCCTCTACCGTGCACTGTAACACTGCAGTAAGGCGCATTAAAGGAGATGCTCGGCAGAACACTCAGCAGTGCCCGAGGATAAGCAACAAAGAGGCACGCAACAACTCTGACTAAGGCTTCAGTTACGTTAAATTACTGCAGTGGAGTGCTACGATGGCGTGGAATTTCGGCGGGTCTGTGGATGGGTATAGCAGTTCCTGGTGAAGAATGTATCGCATTTTAGCTTGTGCTTCATTTTCCAAACTTGTAATATACTTGAAAACGGTTAGATCTGAGCTCTAGCTTCCCACCTTCGTGTCATATCTCGACTCGATCGTCTCCTGCAGTTTAAACTTTTATTCGAATGATGAAATGTTTGACTTTTTGTCGCATATAAAACACTAGCCAGTTCCCGTGGAAATTCCACGATTTAGATTTAATTAATTTGAAATTATTATAAATGTAAATGCAATAAAGATTTACGACAAATTATTGTTTTTTAAATGATACTTTTATATTAATATATACGGAACTTCTATTCTGTATTTTATTTACAGATAACATGGCCCAGATAGTACCCGTTAAAATTCCTTGATTTAAACGTGACAATATTAAGGATCTATTATATAAATACATTCTTCTGTTGTACCCGTGGTACTTTCAGAATCTGGATATTTTTCATGGATGTATACAAAACTCCCATTCTGTATCTTATTTACCAATTACAGGGCCGTGTAAAAGAAGAAAACTAATAACGAAAAAGATTGAGTATTTTATGGTTATCCGGAGCCTTTGGTATCCACAATGCTATGCTTATACTACATGCATACCCCGTCTGATTTCAGTTCAATAATTTTTCTTCAGTAATAGATAGGAAGTGATGGGACGGACACAAACAGATACAGAGAGAGATAGAGAGAAAGAGAGCGAGACAGATGCAGTGCCTATTATACATATTTGTAGATTATAACACTTGACAGTTCCCGTGGGAGTTTCACGGTTTAAATTTTTTATTTGCAATTATTATATAGAAGAAAGTATTAAAGATTTACGATGAACTATTGTGCTTTAAATCACTACTTATCATTGATATATATATACATATATATACATATATATATATATATATATATATATATATATATATATATATATATATATATATATATATATATAGAACTTCCATTCTATCTCTTATCTACCGATACCATGACCTAGATAGTACCCGTGGAAATTCTGTGGTTGAAAAATGAAAAAAATTAGGGATCTATAAAATAAAATTTATTTTTCAGCTTTATTCGTGATACTATCAGAACCTGAATATTTTTCATGAATACATACAGAACTTCCATTTCATATCATATCTACCCATAACATGGCCGTACAAGAGGAGAAAGCTAACTACAACAAAAATTATGTATTTTATAGTGATCCGGCGCTGTTGGCATCCACAATACAATGTGCATAATACAGGTATACCCATTCTGGTTTTAGCTCAATAATTTTTCTTCGGTAATAGATAGGAAGCAATGGGACAGACACACACAGATACAACACGATGGAGATACATAGTCGATTATATATGTAGATATGTAGATGTGTAGATATAATAAGCAATGTACTGTATCTCCATCTCCTTCAGTCACTCAAACAGTATTAGTGTGTGTCCGTGCCATTACTTCCTATCTATTACTGAAGAAAAATTATTGAACTGAAATCAGTACGGGTATGCATGTACTATAAGCATTGTATTGAGGATACCCAAGGCGCCAGATCACTATAAAATACTCCATTTTCCCCATTTTTTCCGTTATTAGCTTTTATTTCTTACACGGTCATGTTATCGGTACATAAGATACAGAATGGAGGTTCTGTATATATTCATGAAAAATATTCACGGGTAAAACTGAAAAATGTATTTTATTTCATAGATCCTTAATTTTGTCCCTTTTAAACCAAGGTATATCAACAGGTACTATCTGGGCCATGTTATCGGTACATAAGATGCAGAAAGGTAGTTCTGAATGAAATTAATAGAAATTGTTCATTTCAAACACAATAATTCGTCGTAAATCTTTAGTGCATTCATTTTTATAATAATTCAAATTAGTTAAATCTAAATCGTGGAATTTCCACGGATACTGTCTAGTGCTTCTAATGAATTAGTGGGCAAATATATTGATAAATAAAGTTATATTCTAACAACTGATGTACCCTAAAATTCTTTCTTTTTCTGTATGTTCTCTGAAAGTTAGCAAGTTGGTAAAGCTTTAAATATGTACACGAATATTTTTCTAAGAATCTTACATTGGACGAAAATCTGCTGCAGGCTTTTACAGCATCTGAGTCTACGCTTATTCTCCCTGCTTATGCGAGTTCAAAAGGTTACAGTTATGGCTGCTTTGCATAAATTAGAATGCAGCATTAACATCGTTTTCGAAGTTGCTACGGCCGAGGATGCAAGAAAAGTATCCTCATGAGTGCAATGTACGGGAAGAATACTTCGAGCAGCCTGCACACGACGCGTCATCAAGACTCAAGATTTTTCCATTAAAAAAACTTCATTAAACTACCCTCTCGGGAGGAAATAAAAGCTGAAACTTACCTAGTAAAGAGGTTAAGTTTGTAATAATATTGAAGGGAACGAGCCTATTACTCGAACTTTAATTTTCTGGCATGAATGAATTAATTAGCTTCCAGAAGAACAAGCGAGAGTAACTGAATTTGACGTTTGAGCCAACGTTGGCTGCGTCACCTGTACGTGAAATTATAAGCCTAAGTATTAGGTTGTTACAAAAATAATGGCCGCTTGAAGGTCTGGAGTTTGAAAAGTAATTTTAACACAACTTTTTTAGTTTATTTTCGATGAACCTTGGCATGCATAACAATTAATGTG